>VUQK01028278.1:20657-38041 GCA_015106715.1 Bujurquina vittata | reverse complement strand
CAACAGATTAATAAAGCAGGTCAAAGTGAAAGCACAGTACACTGCTGTGTATGAAAGGGGTAACTACAATTCTATGGTTGTGATTAGCTTTCCCCCCTCGTTACTCCATTAGAAGATGTACTTTGGGTACTTTCCAAATTAAATAAAAAGAGAGTTCTTCAAACATCTGGCAGCAAGAAAAAAATGAATATGAGCAAAAAGTGGAAGAAAATGTAAATAAAGTTACAATGAAAAGAAGTAAAAAATATATTTTTAAACTGTATTCGTCATTTAAAAATGCCAGGAATCACACGGGGGGCGGTGCTGGAGGTGGGATTAATCAACAAGGAAGTTGCTAGCTTTCACAATGACTACCAATGGCACGCTACAGCCGCAGAAGCAGAAGCTCAGGTACGTTAGCCCATTTTTCGCTTTGACTGCTGGCTTTCCAGGCTTGCTACACTTGAAAATCTCTAACCGGATAGCAGTAATAAACATGACTCATATTCAGGAGATTCCTATGTTCATCCCTGTCCTCACCACAACACTCCAACATTCGATGTGACTATTTTTACAGCTTCGGAAGGTCTCAATATGGGTGTGTACGGCTAGAGATGTGTAGCTTTTTCCAGACGACCATGACTAAGATGGCAGGCCGCAAATATTTGTAGACAAGTGGGTGTATCACACGGCATAATAATAGTTTTACAAACGGCGATAAAAAGATGGCACCCTTTGATTCCATGGCGGCTTCTTTTATAAAAGGAAGCTACGTCAGTGCTTGGAATCACATTTGCAATGCATGCAAATCTCAAACATTGGCCTAGTGTTTGAATTTAAACGGATTTCCTGACAGCATATGGTTTAAACTTTTTCCCGGGCTAAAAGAAAAAAAACAACAACGGATCAAGATAAGACCACATGGTTATAACCACAAACAGAAATTGCTGTAAACATCCTTTTCACAGCATCTCCTCACTAAGCTGTCTAAAACTGCAATGTTTACAGTAGAAACACAGCTGTAGACAGACAACCACATGAGCCTCAGTCTCATGCACACATACATTAAAGGGCTTTGTTTATTTTATGCAGCCTTTCTGAAATTTCACAAACTGCAGTCTGTGTTAAAGGCATGAAATCTCTTTCTGTTTCTGATCACTTAAAATAAGCAGTTTCCTTAACACCTCTATGGTTTAATGGTCAGTAACTCTGGTAGTTGCAGTCACGCTAAGCTCAATGGGCTTGTTCCACTCTGGTACTTTCCACTGAGCTTTTGTTGATAAATGAGGAGAGGTTGGGACTTTCCAGCCGCCTGTTAAGTTTCACTTCCTGTTTGTCTCACTGCTGACAGCAGTGCAGCGCTGCAGTTATGGTTGGGCGTGACGTGAAAGCTGAGGTCTTTCAGGGAACACCGTGACCCAGGAACGCAGATTATGTGTCAGATTACCCTGTCACATAGATTAATAAGTAATGACAGTGCTGTAAACTGACACTCAGGCAGAAAGCCAGCAATATCACAGGAGAAGTTCAATTTTCTACTTTACCTCATACTCTTTAATAGATCCGGTCCAGCTGCAGCTCTGATTCAAACACCTGGCTGGCAGGCTTGCTATTTCTCGGCCTGCTGCATTGTCTGGAAAAGCCTAGCAGGGGAACAAGAACAAAGAGATCAGTGAAGTCATAAAGCCTTTTTCTTCAATTTTGAAAGCGAGCAGACAGAGTAGGATGCATTGATGCATTGTTTGGTTAGGGAAACCCCCACCAGAGTGTAGTCATATTTCTTCCTCTAAAGGGCAGTGATAGATAGTATGCTGATTACTCCTAACTTAACAATACTGGGTCTGAAACATGAATATATAACAACTTACCTCACTGCTGTTTAGAATGGAAATAGGCTCCTCATATATCTCCTCTTGACGGCAGGCTTCACAAGGTTTTGGGCCAGAACTACCAAACAAAACAGGTTTGTGACTTTACTGTAAAAGCAGCTGCTCGACGCCAACAGTCAGCAACAATTTCCTGCTGATCCAAAACTGGAGCAACTGCTGACCAGTATGGATTACAGCTCGAGCAGATGAATGTTTAATCAATGCAAGGGCAATGAAAAGAAGCCTGTAAGCATCATATCAGTGGCGCAAAGAAAAAGGCTTACTTGCTTTAGCAAGTTTGAAGATAATTAAATGAACAAACACACACACAAAACAAACAAAAAAGCACATGTGTGGTTGCTACAAGGTGAATTTGTAATGTTACGCAAACTGGTTATTTTTAAATAAGACACAAGCACTTGGACAGTTCACATGCTAAACTCACACATTTCACGAGGACTTATGTTGCTGTTGTGTAAATGGTTGCGCAATTAACAAAATGAGACTCTGATATAAACATATTTAAAAGGTTCTGTTTAATTTCTTTTGTTATATTTGGCTTATATTTGATTAAATATTAGCAAAGTTCAACATTTTCTGTCACATTATGTAATTATACTCTTGTTAAACAAGCTAATACATAACTGCACTGAACATTAACTAGAAATTCATTGGCGTGTCAATTTATGTATCTGTAATGAATACACATCACAAATACAATGTACCTATATTAAATACTCATTACAAATACACTGGTATATCACCTCTTCGTACTTGTAGTGAATATTCATTACAAATTCAGTGTTTCAACTCATATATTTTTCATTAACATTCGTTACAATCACATTGTAACGAATGTTACAATTACATTGTAATGAATGTAATTGTAACTCATTACAATTACATTGTAATAAATATAACTACATATGGTACTGAAAACACTGGATTAGACATTCATTACAAATACACTAGCATCTCATGCTTTAACAATCCACCAGTGTGTGAATGATTTAGAAAGGCGTGGCCAGGAAGAAACCTTTAGCATGAATCAGCATAACCACATCCTTGTGATTCACAGACATCAATGTGATAGGTCCATCATGTGAGGAATGAGTCTGCATTAATAACTTGTCTGCACAAAATTCCCAGAGTTGATTAAAGATGAGGAAAGCATGTCCAGTGAGATAGGAAGCATTAGGAGGTAAGCGGTTTAGTCTAAGGACCTCCAGTCTACCTGGTGAGTTGCTTGAAGCAGTGTACACAGAAGCGATGGCCGCACTGAGCCTGGACAGGCTTCCTCAGGACCTGGAGACACTGCTGACATTTGTACTTATTCTCCATGGGCACTGACAGGACACTGAGGGGAATCCCTGGTAAAGAGTTGGGACAGTCCAAAGAAATACGGGCCATTCTTCTCCATCAATCTTGTGCTATATCCTGTTAACGAATACCAAAGAAAACAGGCGTCAACAGCCAGATAGGAACTCACTGCATAGATGAAATAGAACCCACAAAGAAACTGACATACCACTAAATTACCAGCTGCCAAACTAAAGTATTTAAAAGATCAACATGAGAATCATCGCAACCCTCAAGCGCATTCAAAAATATGGAAAACCTGCCCTAAGGCTGCAACGGCTGCAACAAGATCAACAAGTCAAATGTCTTGAAAATATGGGTACTTTTTTGTTTTTTGAGTTACCAGAAAAAGTCTTGTGATTCTTGATGGAATAAGTGTGACTGTGGGAGATATATTTATCTCAGGATAATCTAATCTATGTCTGAGCCTGTTTTGAAAAAAATTCCCCGAAATTTTTCTTTGTCTATCCAGCGTACAAATAACGGAGTCACTTGTCCTGAGCCTTGACGCTGAAGCAACATTTTTGTCCTAGAACATTTTGTCTCCTCTGAGATAAGTCTCTACTGAGAAATGCCAAAGAAACATTTCTGCTTATCTGCTTAGCTCAAGGAATGTAGCGTAGCTCAAATATGGTATTCATGCAATGAGGGCTCTGCTGATATATTTTTTTTTCTACTTCACAGAAAAAGGATGATGTAGTCATCGCACAGTGCAGCTTTTCGTCACACGCACATTTTCGTCTTCCTTTAAATGCTTTTCCTTTCCAGCCCTGTCAACATTTCTCACCCTCCACTGACAGTTTGTTAACTTTGTTTCTGTTTCAAGCCCGCTTTAAAGCGCAACACTTCAGCCACCCTTTCTTACAAGAATCACACCTACAAGCCACTGGTTACAGCACCACCGCGTGCCGAACTTGAGTACATTTACTTATGTAATAGCAGGAATTAAAGGTTTGCACAATGATGGACAGTGGTATCAATTATTAGACGAGAAAGGCCGGTGGTCCCAACCCACACAGACCTGCTTATAGTGAGGTTTGAAATTGTTTTACCATTAGCTACTTAAATCTAGCTAATGCTCAGCTAAATAGCTCAGCTAATAACTGTGCTTGCAGTCGGTGGATGTTCTTTGTAGTTCTGTGTAGTTATATTTTTACAAACCATCTTTTTTTTAAATGCTGGGATGCTGTGGGATGGTGCAAAAAGACAATATACAGTATCAAATGTTGAAACTTAGATGTTAAATTTGATGCCAGCAGCAGGTACAGAAGTTAGACCATGGGCACATTTACCAACGTTTTGCATCACCTATTATTTAAACAGCAATTTATAAGAATTTGGGAAACGATAAGAATTACTGCTATAGTGTTAAAGGTGAGATGCTTTCCCATTCCAGCGCACTTTTATTTTTGGCTTCATAATGGGCAGAATGTTTGTAATGAGTGGCATTTCTGGACTGCAGGCAGGCTGGTATAGGGCCGTAATCTTTAACAAAAGAGCTGCGCTTTGCAGAAAGTGGTTTGGCTTCTGTTGAGAAATGAGAGAAGCTATGTCACTCCAAAATCTGCATGTGTCATTCAGCATTAATGGTGCCTTCACCGATGTGCAAGTCACCCATGCCATGGCTGGAGCAGAGCTCGGTTTTCATAGGGCAAGAGGTGGGATACACCTGGAGAGTTTGCCATTCCATCACAGGGCTCAATCCATGTGTTCCAAAAGGAAATTAAAAATGTGACTTTTCTGAACACACGGCAGTTTTCCATCGTAGCTGAGTCTTTAAATGAGCTTTTGTGCAGCACAGATAGTGATGGATCCTGTTCCCATGGTAGATCTTGTTTGCATGGTGGAATTGTAATTTGTATTTGCATTTGTGGGTGCAGCAAAAAACTGGGCTCACCATTCATTTCTGCAAGTATTCCTGAGCACATGCAGCAAACTCCTGAACATTCCCTTGATTCCCTGACTTTTTACAAAAAAAAAACTCTGTAAAGCAGATAATGAAATCCTCAAATTCTTTGTCATTTTAGATCAGAAAATGTTTATGCTTAAATCTGCCCAGAGTCTCTCACAGAGTTCTGAACCTCTCTCCATCTTTACTTCTGAAAGACTATTTATACTGAGCCACGTTGTTGTCTGGTTTCCACTTACCCTAATTAGATGTGTGATGCTTCACCACTTTGTTTTTTAGCATCACACAACTTCTTCTGTCTTTTGTGTCTTAACTTTTTAAAACATGTTCCTGGTATAAAATTTAGATTCTGCTTAAATTAAAAAATAAAAATCCCCCAAATTCTCATCTTCAGTATTTTATATTATAACACACCACCCAGTACAATCCACTGTGACCCATTACAGGATACTTAGAGAGTGGAGCTTGGTTGTAAAAACTCCCATCTGGTGCACAGAGAGCAGGATATTATAAACTGTCTGCTTCCTAATCACTAAAATTGCCAGTAATAAGGTAGCACTGTCAGCATCAGACTTCCTACAATTGTCTACATCAGACTAAAAGTACAGTATGTTGTGCCAGTAAATTCACCCACTGGATTAAACACAGAATCGGGGCATTTGATGTATAGGAACAGAAATATCTGTGAATGTTTATTCTGTTACTATTCTATCATTTGTTATATATATATTTTTTAAAAAGTCCCTAATGGAAACTGTGTGGGGTGTGTTTGTTTTTCCCATAACCAGCAGATGTCATCATTTACTGACACAGTTCCATGCACCCACTGCACATTTAAGTGGATTTTACTGGTATATAAATTATCTACTAATATATGCCTGCGTGTCAAGGAAAACTATGAATAATGTGAACAGAATGCAGCTTTGCATGCCATGACTTGGAAAATTTAGTGTCTAAGGTGTTTCTGCCTGTAGGCTTAAGGTTGCACAGTATGTTGTTAGTCTGGTAAAACTCAAAAGATACCCAAGCTTAACAGGGCTGTGTACCTGTTCATGTGTCAGAGCAGGAATTAAAGGGAGAAAGACAACACCCATAAAGTAAAGGTTAATAATAAGCTAAATGGTAATGACCTGTGCAGCGACCAACAAAACAGCTAAGAAATAAGTGGCAATGGCAAATTTTGTCTACAAAACAGCACAAGTCCTGACGATCACGAGCTCTTTTTGATATGATCTATAAGTAGACCGTGTCTGAATCCTGTTTTTAGCGGATTCTTCCTTAAACCAATTTGGCACCTGTTCAGATACAGAAATTAACTTCTATGGAGGGAAGTAAGACCATGCTGAAAGTGAATGTTGGATCAAAAGATAAATGGAAGGAAAGCCCCTATATTTTAATTTCAGTGTCAGCGCAAACACTGAAACTCACAAAATCCAAGTTCAACGCCTACCCCAATAAATAAATCAATAATGAAAACACCCAAAGCACTTAGTGTGCTTTGGGTGTACAATCTCATTGTACATCCTGTATAGTGACAATAAAGGCATTCTATTCTATTCTATTCTATTCTATTCTATTATAACAAACACATCCACAAACACTTAAGGTAGAAGATTTTATATAATATTCCTGCTTCTTGGCATCTTTATACCTTCAGTTAATTAAATGAATAACACTACAGCCAAAATAAGTTTAGTCTAAAACACACATTTTTAGAACATTCTGTTTAATTTGATCCCTGTTTCAAACTTATTTTACCTCTTAATTGTTACTGACATTTCAATAACTTCTAACAAAAATTAAAGAGCTGTTTCTGTGTATGTGTGCTTTTTTTTTTAATTATCCAAACTCCTGTTTGATATTAATATCTTTACTCCAGCTATTTTGAGAATGAATTGACAATGTTAGTTATCTTACCCTGAATTAGAAAACACAAATATATGATTTGTATGTACAGAGGTATGTTGCTGCTTTTCTTTGGTGCCACTTTCATACTGTGTGTATTTGTGTATTTCTCTACATCTGCCAGTATATCACCACTTTCGCATTAAATGTTACACCCTTCAAACTGTGTTTTGTAACTCTGCAGGTATTACACAAGCAGTTGAAACCCAACCGAACGATTAACAAGACAAGCAAGAGTGCTGTGAAGATGAAGGCACATAACTGATGTTTAAGTTTGTGTATCCATAGAAACCTGTGTCCAGGGATGGTGGTAATTACACAATCCACTGAGAGCAATCCCTGGCACATGTGGAAACTGCTTCTCTTTGTGATACAAGAAACTGCGTGGGTCAAATATCAGAAACAAGAAATAGAGTGATTTTTTTTTAAAAAGCCCATACACAGCTAAACCTTGAAATGTGACCTTTGCCATGTCACAAGCCTTTCTGTGAGCAACACTAACAAGAACAACAAAATACTAACTTTCCGTCTCAACATTTTAACTTCTGTCTCAAATAAATGCCACAGCTGCTCTCGAAAGCTACACCCAGCTTTGCTGAAAGTCTGAAAACAGCCTCTGTCCGCCTGTCTCTGCCTCTTCCTGGGAATCTCGCTCTCTGCGCTCGCCATGTTACCAGCCTGCATTTTCACTCTCACGTTGACGCGAGGTGATAGCTTTAAAGGAGCAGACCCTTTCTCACACAAAAGCAAAACCTGAATGTTTACTCACCAAGTTTCCGAAGCCTGTCAGAAGATCTTTTAGTAGCCACCACCACAGTGACACAGTATTTCACAGTGTAGTTAAGCTCCTCCCCTAGTATAGTTCAAGGCAGTGATCTGCTCTCATTTTACTACGATAGCTCCTATAAATATTTGAATGTTTCTCTTTAAAAAAAAAGCAAGCATGTAAAGTACACTTTATTATTCTTAGTGAGCACCTAAAAAGCACTTCAAACAGCTAACATCAATGTTAGAGGACGGTTTACTGTTGGTGCGGGTATGTTTAAATAGTCAAGCAGCTACCTGCTAAGTTATGTGAAAGGGCGATATAGCACGTAAACTAACTAACCTCTGCGCAACGACTGGGTCTCTCTATGAGGGGGAAACGAAACTATAACTTCGCCATTACACGAGAAGGACAACTTGCCCTTCCGCTGTCTTTGTGGTGTTTACGGCTTGGTCGCTAAACCCCCCGCCCCCCTCCGGTATCGTAGTAGGGCTGCGCTGAAACTGAAAGCGAGTGCTCCATACGTGCTAGCGTAAAGAAATATGTGGCTACGGATACCCTTCAGATGGATAAACCGGCCGCACCGCTTTACAGTTTCTAAAGGTACGAGTTTTAAAAGGTGACCTCTGCGTTGCAACTTAGTGTTTTTGAAAACAAACCTGAAGGTACGTTGGTGCGGAAGTCTCGCTGTGAGTGTGTACCAGGTGCAGGACTACGCTACACTCAGCTGTGTACCAGCTAGCTTGGATCAGGGAATATGCTCCTGTTTTAAAAGCACATCCTGTAGAAAGCATTGTAACATGCGAGTAAAACAAATACCTGACACAACGACGAGACAATTTCTTTAATATCTTTAATATTTTAACAATTAACCGAAGAGTGTTGGATGCCAGTGATTTATAATTCATAAAAATCTAAGTATTTTCCATCTTTGTGTGCCATGTGGGCTTCCGCCGGGGCCATTTATTCCTATGTATCTGATGCAGTTTTTTTCATGGCGTGTGAGAAACAATGAAAGGTAAATTGAGCATTTCTTTTGCTATAACAAATGCAGAAGACTGAACTGTGGCATCCTTCTCTCAGGAATGAGCCTCCACACTGCCTGTTACTGCAAACAGAGGCTCTGAATTGTTTATTCTGCAGACCATAAAGGTTTAGGTTTTTAGATATTGAGTATTGAGGTGTTTTTGTTAGAACAGGGTAATAAAATAAATTTATCTAAACAAGATAGATGTCTCCGTTCAGTATTTAATACCACTTAACTTTTGTTTCAGTAGTTTGTGTCCAGCAGCTGCACAGTAGCAGCACTGAATTTGCAAACAGCTGCTATGATGGACTGTATCCTGGACATATTCCCACCACCGCTCTTCAGAAAGCTTTGTTGGCCGTTGGGTCAGGTGTGGCGGCTCTACAGAACCCCTACAGACATGGTGAGACTGTCAGACAAGTGTGTGGACTGATCTTACTATCGACAAGTAGGTTAAAATGAGGATATTTAATCAAAGTGCTGTTTACAAAGTCATGAATGAACCTACAAATATGGCTGCGTACAAAATGAGTGGCCATACGAGTTAATTATGTAAAATTTGGTGCCAGCATATACAGTACCAGTCAAAAGTTTGGTCACACTTGAATGGGCAAGAGTGTCCAAACTTTTGAGGCCAATTTCCAGCTGATAGTGTATCAACTGTTAATGGGAATGTTTCCCATTTTTAAAAAATGATACCAGTGGTTAGATACTGTTCTCACGTACTGATTAAGTATAGTTACTCATTCTCAAACGTTTAGTTACTCATTCTCAAGCGTTTTTTTTCTGGAGACCTTTGGTAGATGACTTAAAAATGTCTTTGAAACAAAAATGAGACTAAATACAAATTAAAGCCATATATTAGTTAACCTGAAACTTCAGTGGAGGAAGAGAGTACTAACAGCTGACATTTAGTCAGGTTTCTCATGACCTTCTTAGTATCGGTTTATATTGAAAAATAAATTCTGTGGATTGAATTTCATAATTTTTCATTAGGCACAAAGATCTTTCCAAGACAAAGTTTGTAAAGTTTCTGATTGTTGTGTCTCATGATCAGTAAACAGAAGTGACCTGTGTAGAATCAACACATTGTTTCTTTACAGTAAATCAAGTATCATCAACATTTCACTGTACTGCCATGATGTTATCCTTGGAAACTCTGGGTACTTTACAGACATGGTTGCAGTGCTGGGGGAGACGACAGGACACCTAGCTCTGATAAAGCTCAGGGACAGGATGAGAAATGACCCCGAAGGCTACACTGTCCTAACGTGAGTCAGTGTAGCAGAATGTTGTTGTACTGTCTGCTTCAGGCACTTTTTAAAAAAAAATTTTTAAGAATTTGGATCCTACAAACCCAATTCTAAAAAGGTTGGAACAATAAAATGGAAATAAAAACAAAATGCAATGATTTGCAAATCTCATAAACTCATATTTTATTCATAATGGAGCAAAGACATTTTCCCTGCAGCAAAAGCTAATTTAAAAAAAAACTTACAGAGGCAGAGTTTCTCTGAAGTAAAGATGGGTAGAGGTTCATCAACTTGCAAAAAACTGCATTTGCAAATTGTGTAACAATTTCACAATAATATTCCTCAGTAAATTGTGAAGAATTTAAGTATTTCATCATCTGCAGCACATAATATCAAAATGGATTGAAGCAATGTGGAAAGTGTTCAGTTCAAAAGCCTGCATCTAATGCCTGTGGAATTGGCAGCCTGTGCATTTGAAAAGAGACCATCAATCCTAAAAAGTACTATATATACAGTTTTTAGAGCAACACATTCTCCCATCCAGACAATGTCTTTTTCAGGGAAGGTCTTGCATATTTCAGCAAGACATTCTAAACTGCTTACTGCATCTATTACAGCAACATGACTTCATAGTAGAAGAGTTTGGGTGCTGAACTGGCCAGACCTTTGACCACCTGAAGACATTTTGTGCATCATGAAATGAAGATAAGATAAACTTTAATGATCCCACAGCGGGGAAATTTGTGCATTACAGCAGCTCAGTACAGAGAAGAATATAAAGAATAAAATAAGATAAAATAGAAAAGAAAAGAAAGAACACTATATACATAAAATATGTAACAAAATTACAGATATACATAGCCAAAAATGGGACAATATTCGTCTCCAAAAAGTCCAGCAGGTGCTCTCCCCAGTTCCCAGGCATATATAGACTGTTGGGGATCCTACACAGTGGTAAACATGGCCCTCTGACTATTTTTTGAGATCTGTTGCAGTCATTAAATTCAAAATCCCTTAATTCTTTTTCTTAAACTAATACATTTCAAATGGTACATTTAAAATCACTGCATTCTGTTTTTTTAAACAGCGTTTTAAGAATTTTATATATATGTAATCTCAAAAAAATTGGGCCCTGTGTAAATTATAAATGAAAGTAAAAAAAACAATGTCATTTATATTTCACACACGGTTGTGCTTTATTATTATTATTGTTTGATGTTGCAGAGAAAGGCCGAGGATCCGGTTTTCTACTCTCAGTCTGACAGAGATGGCTTCACTGCCTGACGGCTCATTTGGGAGGGAGTACCTTCGATTTCTGGAGGACAATGTGAGTTAAACAGCTTACAAACATGTATTTTGTTGTGCACTTATTGTTTGGTATAAACACACTGCCTTCCTTTTTCTGTTTTGTCATTTTCCCTTCAGGATGTGACTCCTGACTCAAGGGCAGATGTGAAGTTTGTGGACAACGAGGAGCTAGCTTATGTCATGCAAAGATACAGAGAAGTCCATGACTTGATGCACACCTTACTGGGCATGCCCACGAACATGCTGGGTGAGTCACGCTCTATGCAATCTGAAATCTCTATGGCAAATTTTAGAGCAGCAGTGTCCTGGAAAAAACTGGCACATGCTAAGGGAAACTTTATTATTTTTAGAAACTCCACAGTCAAGACACTTAGTCTCATTGTATGGTGTCAGTAAGAATTAATTTGTGCATGATTGAACTGAGTTTTGCTGACAGCCTCCTGTTGGATTGATTCTATATCAAAGTAAACATCTGGGAGAGAAATACGGTTTTACAGGTTTTACAGAGAAATCAATTTTAATGCACCTTAATAAACCGTTGAGTGACTTCTTCTTACTTCTCTTTTATGTGCGTGTTTGTTTCCTTTTCTGGATCTTCCATTCAGGTGAAGTTGCAGTGAAATGGTTTGAAGCTGCTCAGACAGGGCTTCCCATGTGTGCTCTCGGAGCTGTGCTGGGGCCACTACGGTTAAATGCAAGGTAAAATAACACCCCAGAAAATGGGTTACTTACAGTTTGACTGACTCTCTGAAATTTCTGTAAGTGTCAGGTTGAGTCTCAGTTTAACTCTTTGTTCACTAAAATCCCAATGCATTCAGCCTGAGCTCAATACGTGTGTAGGTCATGGAAAAAATAAAGAGCGCAGAGCCTCGATTTTAATCAGTGAAAATAGGTTAGCTCTCTTTCTGGAACAGAAAACCCAGAGTTTCTCTCATCTCAACTGCTGAAGATTTTGCAACCAGCTGCCCTAGTAAATATCTTTCTAAATATGGGAACAGCAGGCTTGACTGGAAGGAATTCAGTGTTGTAATCAGTTATTCTCATGAAAAATGACAAAGAGCTGAGCAATCAATTAAAAAAAAGAGAGAGAGCGCCAGAGAGAGAAGTGAAAACCCGGACTCATTTCCAAGTGAGGTGAAACTGAATGTTGGATTGTATGTAAATATATCTAGAGTTTTCTGGAGTAATTGATGGGTCACTGTTCCTTAAAACAGTTACCCAGAATCCAAACTGGCATTTACCAGCATAGTCAGATCACCACAGAAGGCCTTAAAATTTCAGTTCAGTACAACAGAAAATAAGAGACAATCAGAAAACCTTCCGTAATTGGATCTAGTTCATACAGTGTAAACTGTCCATAAAGTAAACCATAAGGTTTTTTTTAAACCTGTTAAACCTTCCTCATATCGGCGAACTCTGCTGTGGCATGTTTATTTGGCAGATTTCTGCATAATTGTTGTATCACGCTCACTTCCTTGTATTTCCCTCTTGTAGCCGTTTACAGTCACTCTTCACATCTTTGGGCCCTTGGGCTCTGCAGAACGGTCTGCGCGCCCGCTGCGTCCTCAGCATCTTCTACGAAAGACGCTGGGAGCAGAGCCTCGAGGACCTCCGGCAAGAGCTCAACATCGAGCCACCTCCTGTCATACTAAGAGCTACAAATAAGAAGAAGACCTGAAATAGCCAAAGAAAATGATTGGTTCAGGAATTTTGCAACCAAAGACTTAACCAGAGGCATCTGAGAAGATACTGTGGAAACGCTTACGAGAAGAATGTAATGCTAGTGAGGAAATGGGAAAATTTCCCTTTTGGGAAGGCCTTGCAAAATTCCCTTTCCTGTTTTGCTGATTTTTAATGTTGTCAGCTGATGAGTAGCATTTGTGTCTGATGCTTAATCAAATGCAGGTCTGGCTCAGCAGTTTCAGTAACCTGTGATGGGTACGTAACTGTATCAACAATACCAAATTGCAAATTAATTAATTAATAAAGATCAGAGTAAAAAAACAGTGTAAGTTAAAAAAAAACAGTACAGTACCCTGTTCTGTACAGTAAAATACAGAACAGGGTTTAAGTTGTTTTTTTGTAACTTTACAAGAAGATTCTTTCACAGAGCATAAAGGGCTAAATGCAGCAATGTTCTCTCTAACTTTTGAAATGTGTTCTCACTAAATTACTGATTTCATTGGGATGGGGGAGAGCTCAGGTTTTCAGCCGCCGGGAAGAAGGTAGTTGGTTCAAATAATCCAGCTACTGGTCATTTTCCAGATGTAAATGTATGAGTGATACTTAGTGATAACAGGGTTGGACCCTTGTTACCTTTGGAACTGCCTAAGTTCTTCATGGGACAGATTCAACAAGGTGCTGGAAACATTCCTGATGGATTTTGGTCCATGATAGCATCACACAGTTGCTGCAGATTTCCCAGCTGCACATCAATGATATGAATCTCCCATTCCCCCACATCCCAAAGGAGCTCTGATTAGACTGTGGAGGCCATTTGAGTACAAAAGAAATCTGAAAATGATCTGAGCTTAGTGACCAGGTGTGTTATCCTGTTGGAAGCAGCCACCAGAAGATGCTGTGGTCATAAAGGGATGGACATGGTCAGCAACAACAGTTGGGTAAGATGCTCAGCTAGTTCTACAGGCCCCACAATGAACCAAGGAAATGTACCCTACGCAACTACAGCACATACAATATCTTGAATCATTGATACAAAGGAGGATGGGTCTATGCTTTCATGTAGTATACCTTACTATCTGAATGTTGCAGCAGAAATCACGACTCATTAGACTAGGCACCGATGACTGGCATGTTCAAAGTCACCCCTCATGCTGAGGCTCAGTTTGAACTTCAGCAGGTTATCGTGATTATGTCTGCATGGCATACATTGAGTTGCTGGCATGCGATTGCCTAATTATACATTTGCATTAATGAGCAGTTGAACAATAAAGTACCTATGTTGTCAGTTGTTAAGAGTGTCCATAAATATTATTATTGATCAAATATCCGTATGGTAAATTTACATTTATGTGACTAAATGCACTTTTATTTTCTGTATATTTTTTTTAGATTATATTTTTTATTTAGGAAGTTTGACTTTCTTTTCATGGCACTGATCAGGAGTGGCCCTCCAATCTCATTGTGCATCCTGTATAGTGACAATAAAGGCATTCTATTCTATTCTAATTTCAAAATTTAACGCAGCTGTCAAATGATTAAGGAAAAAGCACCTTATGATTCACATGATTCGAGGAAAGGAGTGTCTTAGAGCAGCTGCATTCCTTGACCTTTTGACTGTGTTATCACAAACTGTACTCTCCTTTTGACAGCAATAACGGTATTAAGAGGAAGTAAAGCGCTGTACATCTGTAGAGGTGTAACAGTTGAACGGTCTCATTGAAAGCACTTACCTGGTAAAACATACATTTCAGTGGTATCGAAAGAGATGTTGGTAAAATGTCCAGGTAGTTAAATTCACTGCTCAGAACTATGAAATGAATAGCAAATGTCATGTTTTTTAAAATTCTCCAATTGAATTTCTTAGATAAAACATATAATTTGCTTTGGACACAATGCAGACAGATAATGTGATGTCACCATCTTAAATGGCCTAAGTCATTTTTTTAACAAGTTTCATTTTTGTCTTATTCATCATATTGTCAGAGTTTGGTTCAGTTTTTTGTCTTTTCTGAAAAACCTGAAATAAATGGCTAGTATTTTTAAGAGGGTGAGGATATGATGGTTTTGTGTTATTGGAGTTTGGAGGTAAAAGCCTGCTCAACACTCTCCACAAATCAGTAATGGGAATTGTTGGGAATTTTTATCACTTTGATATTGGTATTTACAGCTACTGTTTTATATAATTTATTAGTACATATATTGGTCACACACGCTGGATTAATGGACATATAATGCTTTGGACTAATAAAACTGAGGCCTGTTAAATCCATTTCTCATTTATGGTTAAGGCCTTGGTGGGATTCAGATACTTCTATGGTTCACATGACATTGTCACCTCATGTTGCTTTTTAGGTAACTTTATGACAGTGGGCCCCCAAAAGTTGAATTCTGCAGACCCACCTTTGTTTGTATAAAATGAATTAGTGAGGTAATAAAGTCTAACTAAGTGGGAATTGTCAAAGAGGTGTTTTCATAGCAGAGGTATTAGCTGGAAGAAGATCCATCATTATGACATCTGCCAGAGCTGTTGTAAACCATTGGGTACTCTGGTGACGTATGTTTCTTTAGTACACATGGGAAGAAAGCTAGCAGAGCCCCAAGGGTGATTGCCTGGGTTCAAGTTTCAGGGGGTTGAGACTTTATGTAAATTGAGAGGGGTCAAAGGCAAGTGGGCAGTTACCATCTCCAGGTATTAAAATGATGCGCCTGCTATTGGTCTCTCGCTTCCTCTTCTCTTCCTGTCTCTGCAGCTTTCTCTGTCATCTTTATTTCTCTCTTCCGTTCTCTCACTTCTCTCTCCCTCTTTGTCTCAATTTTGTTACTGTCTATGTTTTGTTTTTTGTCTGTGTTTTGTGTAACCACTGCCAACAGTGTAACAGTAATTGCATTCTGGGAAATTCACCCTCTGAGCTCAAAATGTCCATTAGTTTCACTTCTTGTTGACCACCATGTTCATTTTTACGATATCTATTACTCATATATGTTTGAGGCCTTGGTGGGATGCAGGAACATCTCTGCTTCACATGACATTGTAACCTCATGTTGTATTTTAGGAAGTCTAATGACAGGAAGGCTCCAAAATTCGAGTTCTGCAGACCCACCTGTGTTTTTGTAACATGAATTATGAGAGGGGATAAATTCTAGCTAAGTGGGGATTGTCAAAGAGGTGTTTTCTTAGGAGAGATTTTAATTGAAAAGAAGATTCATCATTGTGACACCTGCTAGAACTGCTGTAAACTAAGAGGTACTATGGTGACGTGTGCTTCTTTAGCCCATATGGGCCGAGATTTGGCAGAGCCTCAACAGGTGATTGACCGGGGTTTGAATTTCAGGGGGTGAGATATTATGTAAATTAGGAGGGGTCAAAGACAAGTGGGCAGTTACCATCTTGGCCCACTCTTTGTCTTGTTCTCTTTCTCTTACTCTTCTTCTTCTCTTCCTGTTTCTTTCTCCTCTCTCTCTTCTTCTCTCTCTCTCTCTCTCTGTGTGTGTGTGTGTGTGTATCTCCTAGTCTTAACTATGTTCCAGCCTGTATTTTGGTTTTTGTCTGTGTTTTGTGTAATCAAGATGTCTAATAAAACTGTCTAACAGAAACTGCTCATCCCAGTGATTTTTTGGAAACAGACAAAAGGAACATGGGGACCCTAAAATTACGACCCAACAGTATCCAGCTAGGTAACATAAACCATTGTGAATACATTGCATCTGCTTTGGTGTAAAAGGGTCAACGGGTGCACTAAATAGTCAACAAGAAATTACCCCAAAAAGGGAATGGTTTTGCAGGTTATAGCCACAGAAAATTGCTCTCCCCTTGTCCCCTCGGACTTATTTTTCTATAGTTAATAATATTGCAGGCAGTGTAATATTTGCCACACAATCTCCAGACTGTTTCACACCTGTCAGATGTGGTCAGTGTGAACCTCTTATCTGTGAAGAAAACAGGGTGCCAGTGGAGGACCTGCCAGTTCTGGCGAAGGCCTGTTGAGGTCCACAGTGCTTTATTGTGAGCGCAGGATCTACTACAGGATGATTAGCACTGTCTTGAGACTGCTGGAAGACGCAGCAAACCTTCTTGCAACAGCATGTATGGATGTGCTATATCCTGAAGAAGTTAGACTACCTGTGCAACCTCAGTGGTCTGCAGTTGCCATCTCATACCACCAGCAGTGGCAAGGACAGAAGTAAAAAACAAATTAGAGAAAAAACAGCAAGGAGGGATAAGGAAAGTGGAATGGTCTGTGGCCACCACTTGCAATAAACATTCCTTTTTTGGGGGGTTGTCTTGTTTCCTCTTCAATGCTTGTCACTTGCGTTTGCACCAAAGCAT
>VUQK01028277.1:1818-19113 GCA_015106715.1 Bujurquina vittata | reverse complement strand
CTGAAAGTGAGGCTACGATTCGCACGGGTTCACCAAAATTAGACAATAGAAAATTGGAAATTTCTAAGTGTGCATGATGTGCTAACTCATACTCAGACTTCTTCAGTACTCTGGTAATTGTTTCCAAGCACAAGCACAGTGCTGATTCTGCCGCTGATCCCTAAAGCACATATGCAGTATATTGGTGTCAAAGCAGGCACCAGTTTATTCCCAACTGCGGCAATTATTTGCAAAAAACAAAACAAATACCCACAACGTTATCAAAGGTTCCTATTAACAGAGGAGATTTACAAAATATGAATTTCTTATGGCTGTATATATAATATACATATTCTGGCAAAGAGACAGTTAAAAAATGAAGAAAAAAACCATTCCCTGTGGACATAATTATCTAATTCTGAATTTAAAATCAACCCAGTTTTATACTGAGAACTTTAGTCCCTGGGCAGAACTAGGTAGTTCAAGGTTCTTTATGACATTACTCAGTAAGAATTCGTGTATTTATCCTCTTATCTTTTATTGTGTAAGGAATCATCATGACATGGTTTCATTAACAAGTTAAAAGAGTCATTAGCTCCCAACCTTAAGCCTGAACCCGGTTAAAACAAGGAGCGAACACCAGAAAGACGGTAACTATTAATTTTCTGTCCTCACGCCCACCATCTGTGTACTCATTTCCCATCTCTGGCTTCCTCTAATGTCATCTCCTTTCTGCTCTCTTGTTTCATTCTCATCGCTCACTCTGCTTCAATTCATCTTTCTGTTTTCCATCATCTGCTCCTCCATGTTCTCTTTTCTCTTTCACGGCAGCTCAGACCAATATAGTGCAGACCGATATGAGATTTCTTGGTTGATAGAGAGCCACAGCCACTCCAGCATGCTGTGTGTGTGTGTGTGTGTGGTTGCACCTTTCTCTCTGTTACTGTGTATCTAGTGTTGTATGTGTTTGTATGTGAATTTATTTTTGTGCAAGACAGAGTGATTTTTGTTATTTTGTTTGTGTGTGTGTGTGTGTGTGTGTGTCGGTCACAAAGCAGGTCTCCAGGCCAGTGGCTGTCAGTCTAATTCTATTTCTATGGGGAGACAGAGATGCTGGCGATAACAGTGCTGTGTGAGCTACTGTACTGCCTGGGCTTGTGTTTCAGTGGAGTTTCAATTAAAGTGAACTGACTCCTGGGAGAAGAGTGGTGGCCATCCGCCATGCTGCAGACACACACTCTATTCCCTGAGACTGATCGAATGGTTCCATGCTATACAACACAGCTTGACAGCACACAACCTGATGGAAAATAGTGAAGGAGGCAGGCAGGCAGGCACCTCACACACAAACACACACAGTCATCAGTCTACAAGTAAACACACGCACACAGGCGTGCACACTCACGCAAACACACACAAACGGTGACTCTCTTGCACACATTTATGAATCCTCTTTGATTGCAGTCTTGTTTTGAAGGAAGCTCTACGTGATTACTGGGACTGGAATGCCTATACATGCTTTTGCTGAAAATTACATTTTATAGAAATTGGCTACCTCACGTTGTGCATGATTGCACCCTTGGAGCCAAAATTGCTAAACTTTGTCATTGTTCGCTTGATAGAATCCATATTGTTGCCACCTGAAGTCTACTGTGTGCATATATTTTTAGGGTTATTAATCATAGTGGCATCTCATTTTTGCCGGCGTATTCCTCAGAGTGTACAAAATGTCAGTGTCGTGCGACGTTGGCTCACCGTCTCCTGGGGAATAAATGTACTTAGGCTGAGAGTCTGTATGATTCTTGCATGGCAGGAGCGCTGACTCTTTCTCTCCTGAGGACATAAACTAAGTCTAATGTTTAGCACACAGACATAAGTCTAATAAGTCCTGTGCTATGATTTCTTTACAGGGAAGTATTTGGGATTTACTGAACTAATGAGGTCATTTCCATACGCATTTAGCTGTCTGAATTTTACTGGCTAGCAGTGGAGGAGAGACATGCTTCTTCATATTTTGCTAAGAGCCAGACTTCTTGTAAAGTGGTCATGAGCAGTGGTTCTGCAGGCTTTCTGAAGATCTTTCAGTTTTCCTTTAGACACTGGCCCCCACTGACCATGTTTTTGTCGTCGTTTGCTTGGTAATCCACTTAGCATCCATCTATGAACCGTTCAGTCATTGAAAAAGGGTCCTAGCCAAAGGTCTGTACCTGCATTGTGTCTACACATAACAGATGGCTAATCAAAGAACCAATTTCAAATGATATCTTTTGGCACTTTGTTGCTAGCAGCCTGTACAAAAATGTATAATTTGTTCCCAATTCTTTAACTGAATCTATAAAGATAACACACTTTGACAGGCATCAAATAGTATTTTTTCGCCAATAAGCTTTCCCAAAGAGCTATTCGCTGAAAATTGCAGGGTGTCCTTCAAAAGTTGAGAAAATTGGGAAAGCGGAGAGCAGGAGAAGAAGTGGCAGGCATAAAAAAATTATCTACAGCAGATGAACAATATCTGAACATCATATCCTTAAGAAATAATCTGTCAAAGCCCTACAAAGGACCTGAAAGATGCATGCGACTCTTCAGCTGATCCATCTTCTGTTTGCTGAAGTGGTCTCGATGGCGTGGCTGTCAAGATGCATTCTTAAGGAAGGAAAACAGGATAAAAGGAAAGGAAAAAATAAAAGCATGACGTATGTGAGGAACTGCACTGAAATCTATTGCTACGGGTCATGTGGCGGGGTGAAGAATAAAGGTGGTCCCACTAAATATTAAAGCTCATTAGAACTGTTCTTTCTTTATACACTTTAATTCTGTCTGTGTTGGGCCATTTTTCAGTAAATTGCTGCACCTATTAGCCTTTTTCCTATCGAAATATAAAGAAAATGAAAGGTGACTCAAGAGTTAGGAGTGCACAGTACTGTAGCAGCTCGCTGTCTGTAGCTGAACCGGACTTTTCTCACCTGTTTCTGGAGTCGCTGCATTTTGGAACGTTTTTAATGCTGAAAATAACGCTGTGCTGTTAATTAGCACTAAGTAGCAGCAGTATGTATCTGTGCATTGCACGCATGCTGTAGATATGCAGAGGTTAGCATTAGCTGGTAGCTCAGTAATCCACCCCATCATCCAAATATGGTGACTAGATGGCGAATGTTCCAAATTCAGGGCTTCAGAATGCATGTTGTAAGCAGTAATAGTGAACCACTACTAGCTAAAAAGGCAGCTATCTCCCTGAGGTGCTGGTGGAGACTGAAAACAAAGCTAAAAGAAGCGTTAATATTGAAATTGCATTTGCCAGGTGGCTAGAATATTGGCTTCAAGCAGAAGCTAAATTCTGCCAAGTGTTGCTCTGCATCCTTTGAGGCAAATTATTTCTAATATTTTGAAAAGTAACATGATAACGTATCAGAGTTGTTACGGTCTGTTCGAAGTGTTTAAGAGAAAAGAATCACATCTGAATGTCCATTTTATTCTGAAAATTTCGATATTTTCACGTTAGCATGGTCAGATGGTTTTGTTTTATAGATGTACCCGGCCCATTTAAATATCCACAAATTCATGAAAACTGGATTAAATCTTTCTGCTGAGGCGAGGACGGTATATACGCTGCTCTTTAGAAGATTAAGAATAAACTTTAGTCACTGAAAAAGGTCGTTTGCTCTAATATCTTGAATAAGAGAACATCTGGTTGGAGCGGCTGTAAATAAAAGACCAGTGTTGCAGGAACAATGCAGCATGTACTCTTTGTTTGTCATTGCTGAGAGAAATAAAAAGGAACCCAAAAATTCAAAGCATTGTTGAATCAAATTCAGTTTAATGCTTTGAAGCTAAGCTGCAGACACTTTACAGCACATCCTTGCTGCGGCAGTGTTTGTCTGTACTGTGTTTCAGGTGATATACGGCTGAACGTGTAGTAATTTGCCATTTGTCTGGTCTACTTTACCACACTGTTGCACAGAGAAGTTGCTAACTTGCTTTGCCCTCTATGCAGCCCTGTCATGTAGAACAAGCCCAAACCCCACTGTTTATTTCTTAACACACACTTACAGGGCATCCCCTGACTTCACTTGTTTACGTGTGATAACAAGCCGTAAGTAAGCCCAAAGAGTGGCTCTATCAGTATCACATGAAAAGGCGGTGTTTACTCAAGTCAGCGCTCTTTAATCTTGACATGTTAAGAACGACACTAATTTCCTCTCTTCTTTTCTCCTGAAGGAAAAAAGCGTTCTGATGATGTAAACACCTTGGTTTATTGTGGCTGCTTCCAAATTGCCTGAAGTGGCTGTTTCTATAATTGTGGGTTGAAGCAAAGTGCAAGTGATTATGTGTGTGTGCATGTGGAAGACTGAGCTTGTCTGCGCAAAAAGGAAAACACACACACACACACACACATTTGTTTAAATAATCGCGTTCACAGAATCTGCATTGGTGTCACGACAAGTGTGTTGCAAGTGATCTTTGAACAGCCACCTTAACTTGTGACTCTATCACACCTGCACTAAAGATCTTTACGTGAATGTAATTACCTGCCGCCTACTTCTCTTAAATGTACGGCCGAGAAGGAAGGAGGGAAGCTTTAGGAGAAACAGAATATTTATTATTAGCATTTGGAGTAGCATCTTATCCCATCAGGGATCAAAAAGTGCCATTCTATCAATCAGAAGCCGGTCACAGAGATATGTGAATGCATATCTTTGATGCATCAGCGGCAGCAATATTTAATGCTGAGAGATAATGGTCGCGTTGTAAAAGAGGGATAAAATCAGCATTTGGAGGACTTTATTTGTCTTTGCTTTTTACTCGCTTTGCACCTTGGTAGGGTTCACAAACCACTTCCTTAGTTTAAGGTACTGCAAATTCCTTGGTTAGGTTTAGAAGAGGATCTTTGAAATATGGCCCTTCAAACCAGTAATCCTGCACGTTGAAAAATTCCGTTTACTCAGTGTGTTTAACTGTATCGCCACCATCAGAGCCTTTCAGAGCGTGCCATAAATCCAGTGCACATCAGCATCGATGCCAAAGAACACCCTCTGCGCATGTTAGGTGCCTGTGGCTTTGAATTTGACACTCTTTTCAAATGTGGGGTAAAACAAGAGCTACGACCAGTTTTAAAAATTAGGTCTTTAATGAAGGAGAAAGGGGGAACTGCAAACAGAAACTAAATAAAGTTTAGAGGAAACGGAGGAGGAGGATTTAGAAGGAAGGTGGCAATGGATGGCATTAAATGGAGCGCTAGAAGCCAAAGCAGCAGTCTCCACTGACAAGTCCATTTCTCTATTTTCGGAGTTATAAGACTTATCTCTTTGAGCTATGTTTCATTTCCGGCAGAAAAGGGCCGTAATATGTCTCAAAAAGGATGTGCAAAGATTATAGAACTTCACTGGAGCAAACCTTAGCTGGTCTGTTTTTCTGCAGTGCACAATACACATGTACTATTTACGGTCATCAGCATCAGCTCAATGAATGCCAGCGTCTTAAAGTAAAGGAAACAATGTCAAATAGCTCTGACATAATCTTGAACAATAAAAGGAAGCATTTGAATGCAGATTTTTGGCATTGATTACCAAGGCAACTATCATTTGCATTAAGTCCAATAAGGTTTGAATATTAGCTGATATTGACAGACTGAAAATAGGTTTAAAAAGTAGTTTTGCATTGAAATACTGGAGTACTTATAGTACGCATACTTATAGCGTCACTGTTCTGCTGCACCAACAAATGTCAGTCTATCTCTGCTGAAGATTAACAATGGATCTTCACATCTCCATTTTCCCCATGCCTTCAATCTATATCTCCCCTTCCTTTGTTCCCGTTTTGTCAGGCATTGTAATCCCCATCTTTTCACCTCCTACAAATTAAGGCCTGCATTCAGCCATCAATCACACAACCGCAGTCTTAAACAGAACTAGGAGATAAAGAGACGAGGGCGGCGATGCTTATTTGTCTATCAACTCCCTCCAACTGTCTGAATCACAGTTAGCTTGCCAGCGTCGGCCTTTTGCTGTGCAGGATCAGTGTGTTATTTGGTTCCATTTCTGAAGCCGTTCTGGTTATTTGGCTGTCAAACTGAGGTGCAAGATGGTTTGTACGCTACCTGCTTGCCTTGCCACCACTGGTGCATGAAGACAAACTAATTTTCTCCTCCACCGGTAATGAAGACTGAAATCATTTTGTTCAACAGCAGTGGGTTTAGCATACAATTGTCTTTACTCCTGTGTGCTCTTTTAGAGCAGGTCAAGTAGATTTTTTTTTAAGTGCCTTGTGCTCTCGCAATGAGACAGATTCATTTAAAGAGACACTGAAGCATACATTGTTAGCTTGCTGCCTTTGATACACTGCCTCTGAAACACATGCACACACTGAAGTGGCGATTAACAAAAACATGCAAACTTTCATACCACAAAGTAAATGAATCGCTGCATGAATGCTGAATAATGTGCAAAAGTCTTTAGCTGTTTGAATTATGACCTGTTACTCATAGAGACCTACATGTAAAAACCTACATGTGCCATGTAAAACAAAAGCAACTGAAACAACTTAACTCCAAAAACATTGTTTAGGTTCTCAAGGATGCTTGGTACAATGCTCCAGGATAGAAAAATCTGTCATAAAGACGGTGCTAAATCAAAAAAAACCTTTCTGTGTTTGCTCTGTTCGTTTGACAAAAGACTCAACTGTTAGTTTGATGGCCAAAGCTCTCCTTTTCCCATTTGTGGAGCTTGTTGTGCCTTAAAGCTGAAAGCCCTGCCTCACATTCATTAAATACCCTAGGAACCACCAGCCAGCAGTCTGAGAGCAGAGAGCTCTGTTCGGGTGATACGGTACTTGGAGGTCTTTGAGATAAGAGGGGGCCTGATTATTTAAGACCTTGTATCTGAGGAGAAAATGTTTTAATTTGATTCTGGATTTAAGAGGGAACCAATGAAGAGAAACCAATCTGGGACAAATATGCTCTCTCTAGTTCCCGTCAGGACTCTAGCTGCAGCATGAAGTACTGATGTTGAACTCAGAAAGATCAGTCGGAGTCTAAAGAGTCTAAATACATGTCAGTAGTATTGAAAGTAGATGTACATAATCATTTGTCTGTGAGATGATTATGAACATTTTTTTCTCTAATGGTTAAAATTTTATTTCTGAGGAAATTCATGAAGTCATTACTGGTTAAGATTAAAGGAATACTCGGCTCAACAGAGCTCTGACTCTGACTCTGTCAGCCCGGCTAAACCGCTGAAAAGAAAGCTGGCATTATTCTTATTTTCTTCAAACACTGATGAATAGTAAGATGTCCTAGCTTTTCTCAGGTCTTTTTTAAGAGCAACAAACTCTTATTGCAGGCTAAATGAAGATCTTCTAAATCAGTGAGATTCCATTTCCTCTCCAGCTTGCAGGTTATCTGTTTTAAGCTGTGCGCTTGTGAGTTATACCCGGGAGTCAGGCACTTCCAGAGTGGTGCGCAGTGAGGATCTAACTCTATAAATGAGATAATCAACCTCTGTGGGAGCAGAGTTTAGGTAGCTGCACTGTGGTGGTGCATGGCATTGAAGACGATAACAGAAGAAGAATTATATCTTTAAACTTAGTTACAGCACTTTCAGAAAGACAACTACTGTAATGAAATTTATTTCCTACTGCTGTGTAATCCATTATTGTAACTGTAAATGTTATTAAGAAATTGTCGGACAAAAGAGGGATTTCAGAGAATACTATTATATATTTAGTTTCTATGCCACATGGTGGCAAGTGGTGGATGGGCTCATTTATATTTTGAGAGAAGCCAGTTTAATCTAATAATAGATTAAATGCAGTGTTGAGGCTGATATTTTCAGCATCAAAATGGAAGTTAAAATCACCCACTATAATTATTTCACCTGAACTGAGCACTAAATCAGATAAACTGAGAAATCTGAGTAAGGGCTAGGTGGGCAACATATAATAACAAACAAAACCAATTTTTGAGTTTTCTAAATTGGCTAAATTACGAGGCTAAGAGTTAGTTATTCAAATTAATTAAAACTCTGTTTGGGTCTGTGGTTAATTAATAAGCTGGAGTGGAAGATTGCTGCTACTCCTCCTCCTCGACCTGTGCTTCAAGCATTCTGACAGTTAGCATAACTCAAGGGTTTTCATACATTTTCCTGATTTTCCAGCTTCTCTAGACAATTTGACACACTGAGCAGGAAAGTGTGGGAGGGACAGGTGAAAAAGCCATGCTGCTAGTGACTCACCTAGGAGCTAAGCTAATAGCTACTCTAAGCTAGCTGCTACTGAATACTATAAATATAATTTAGAGGTGATTGAGCAGGAAGTGTGCTTTGGAAAGAGCATAGGAAGATTACACTATGAAAAAAGTAGTTAATTAAACATCCTACAAAAAAAAACACCACTCTGCACTGTAACAAGAACAGGAAGTGATACAATATCGCACTCAAAGCCAAAGCACCCAAAAATCATCAGCGTACAGAGCAACATTCAATAAACTGGTGATCCAAGAAAAAAATCAGTGTGTATTCACCTTTTGAATTTTGGGAGGTAACTGCATATGCCTTATTTATTAATTTTTTTGTATTTTAGATCAGTTTGTTAGAATATTTCAAAACAGCAATGCAGCAAAGTTTTGGATTAGTCTCACATCTCTCATCAGTTCCAGCAGCAGCAGGGAACAGTTTCAGTATGGTAGAAAAGCTTAGCAACTAGTCTGTGAAGTGCAGCGTTTAGCAGCCAAAGAACCCGATATTTCCCTCTGGAATAGCTGGGAACCAAAAAGCAGCTGAAAGTGAGGTGAATATTTAAATTACATTTTACTTACAAGCACAGCCTCAAATAAATGCAAATGCTGCTGTGTGTCTGCTGAATATATAAACAGGCAACACATTCATCACCTCAAATTCTCAAGATAATTGTGTCAGTGTTGTGTTAACTGCTCAACCCCAAGTGACAAAATTATTTTCATGAAAGAAAATAACAGGTCTCCTGTAACCTGTGTCACACACTCATGGCCACTGAAATGAATGAATCTTTCTTCTCAGGTTGGTATTTAGGCATCCTCAGATTGTCTCATTTCTTGTAGAGGTGCGATTATCATATAGTGGATGCTTGAGGGGAAAAAGCTGATTTGCATTTCTTTCTGTACTTCAGTCATCTCTCACTAGTCTTACCCTTACACTTGAAGAAGCAGAAAAGCCAGGCTTGTTATCAGAAGGATATGTAATAGCCCTTCATTAGAGCGTACCTGAATTTCATCTGATCCTGTTGATATAGCCTGCTCCACTGCAAACCCGGGTCAAATAGCATTTCTAAATTATTCAGTGTTTATTTGAACCTGCATAGTGTGCATGTGCAGAGATACTTCAGAAGACACAGGGACATGCAGTAACTATACTCTCAAACACTTTTCTTTGATTCTCTTTACTTTTTGGTGTTTCGCTACCCTGACCATCTGCCACACATATCAGCCAACATTATTTTCAAAAGCTATACTGAGTCGGCTCTCTTGTTCAGATGCATTGTATACCTCCTAATTTGCCACATTCCTACTTTGTTCCAGCAATACTTCCTTTCACCTTCCCACCCCGCCCGTGTTTTTAGCTTTTAGGTTGGTCCTTTCTCCTTTGCTTCCACATGCAGCACTGTTTTGTGCCGTTACTTTTTTCCTGATGTTTTTCTCTGCAAAGCTTCTTCACTCTTTACACATCGTTTTCTTTGTCCTTGGCAACCAGTTAGTATATTATGTCTGACTATAGCAGGTATTCTTTTGTATGGGTCCATACCCAAGACATGGAATGCTGTCTGGGACAATGCTTTTTATCTTGCCTCTGAATCCATTGCTAAGAAAAACCCGATATAGGCTCTTGGTGTTAAGGGGTCAGTCCTAATCCCACGGTGCTTCCTGTGGCACTTATTTTCTCCCTCCAAACTGGCTGCAAGTGATGTGGGATGAAACACTGCCATCCAGTAACATGGCAGATGTCTCTCACTGTGTGATTACTCAGTGTCAAGTAGGCGGTGAAAACAGGTGACACGTTTATTTGTGGGGGGCGTGTGCAAACAAGGCTTTGGCGATTAGTCATCATTTGTGCAAATGTTCCCTCGCTTCACTTTCACTTCCCAAAGAGACCAGTTTGAGTTTAAAAAAAAAAACAGTTGCCACCAATTGCACTCAAAATCTTCAGCATAAACAGGCAGTTTTGTTCCTACAGTAGTAGACGCCATCATTCACTGCTTTGATCTTCTATTACTGTCTTGCTTTTATCTATAAAGGACAACCTGTGCGGTCTTTTTAGTTGCATTTCTGCTGATTTTAATGTATAATACAGTATTTGCCTTTAAATGTGCTAAACATGTGCTACTTCAAGCTTACCGAATCCTTTTCTCTTTTAGTTGAGGCCTTACTGACATTTAAAGCCACGCTGGGCTCTGCAAAGGGCTGTTTTGCACAGCCTTCTGACATTTTATTTTCTCAGCAATCAACAGACCAAAAAACAAGAGCCTGAAAATCAGACTCAGTTCTCTGACTTCCCTGTTTAATGTTTACCTTTCATTGTTAGGGAGTGGTTGTTGTTTTGCCTTGAGAAATCATTAGTGAATGACAAATATGCGTCCATACTGATAATGAGCACGCAGGACTTTGTTTTTGCTTTTGTTCTTTTGTTTCTTGGTCTGAAAGCAACCTGTGTCATGTCCCGTTCTTCCCTCTGACACGAGGAGATGGCATCCTCATTGCATTCAACTCTCTGATTTCTAACTCAGGGTATAGTCAAGACTTTTCAGATTGATGGAAAAGAAATCCGTGCAGCAGGAGTACTAACAGGAACAAAAAAGAGAGAACAAATTGCTCCCATATTGGCTTCTCTTTATTGGCTCCCTGTTAAATTCTGAATTGAATTTAAAATCCTGCTCCTCACATACAAAATGTTGAATAATCAGGCCTCCTTATATCTTAAAGACCTCATAGTATCTTATTATCCTAACAGAGCACCTCGCTCTCAGACTGCAGGCTTACCTGTGGTTCCAAGAGTTTTAAAAAGTCGAATGGGAGGCAGAGCCTTCAGCTATCAGGCCCTGCTTCTGTGGAACCAGCTCCCAGTTTGGTATAGGGCGGGATCAAGTGAACCTGAACCCTCCCTTAGTGATGTTGCAAATAGGCTTAGGCTGCTGGGGGGGCTTCCAATGAGGCACTGAGCATTTCTTCTCCACTCATCTCTTTTCACTCTCTATGTGCTTATGCACTACTACTGTATTTAACCATTAGCAATAAAACTCTACTCTCTCTGCTCTCTTCTCTTTAATCTCACCCCCACTGGTCATGGGGTATGGCCACTTTCCCTGAGCCTGCTTCTGCTGGAGGTTTCTTCCTGTTCAAAGGGAGCTTTTCCTTCCTGCTGTCGCCAAGTGTTGCTCAGAGGGGTCGTGTGATTGTTGGGGTTTGTTTCTAATATTGTAGGGTCTTTACCTTATGGTATAAAGCGCCTTGAGGTGACTGTTGTTGTGATTTGGCTATATATATATAAAATTTAAATAAAGGTAATTTTTCCTTATCTTTAACTATATATTTAACAATAAAGATATAATAACCTATATGCATGTGACAAAAGACATAAATTGCTATTCACCTTTTTCTGCTTACTCATTTGACCAAAAAAAGCTAAGTTTAGGAGTTTATTGTCGTGCAGAGTCTTTCTAAGCTTGAGATGTGCTGCCTCGTCTATAAAAGCCACATCACATCTCAAGTGTGTCAGATATCTTCAAACTGTATCTAAATGGGTGCATTCTTCACCAACTGTGTCTAATACATCCAGCAAACAATGCTGATGGTTGCCAGCAGTGAAGCTGATACACTGTCTGCTTCACATTAACCTCCCTCTGCGTTACCAATGCCTGTTGACCCAGACATATTATGGAGCTACAGGTAGACGCTGTAGCCACCTTATCAAGAGGTGTGTGTGTGCCTCAAAAAGACACACACCAGAGAGCGGGACTAGCCTCTTGCACAGTAGGACCCCTGTTGTTGCATGCAGTGTAACGTGCGTGTAATTTGAACACACCGGGGTACACACTAACACCTAAAGCTCTAACTACAGGTCTCTGACTGGAGAGCACACTGCTTTCATGCAACAGGAGATATGCCACTATTGATGGGTAATGAATGTATATGTTCAGTCTCTGCCCAGCTATGCAGCACATATGATGGTTAATATTCATCGTATGGGTTCTTCATTGCCTACAGATGGTCCCCTCTGTATCCACTGGGACCCACACACCCCAGCACTAAGGTTAAAAGTGTCTAGCTCAAGGGCAATGTGGTGTAGCTGTGGCAGGTATGGCCCCGCTGGGAAACCAGGAGCTTCGTCACGTATTCAGACCCCTAGCTGGTAAATACACGTTTAATGCTGCCGAGTCAGGTGGGGGCAGGCAGCATACCAGGAATACACAATCACTTCAGGTGATTTACTTTGAAGCAGGGAGGGTGTGAGGGGCTGGTGGGAAGATTTTCAGTGTCAGCACATGGAGACTGTGCACAGTCTTGCAGTATAAGAAAAGCAGCAGTGACCCTTTTAGGAACAGAAGCAGAAAGGAATGGAAGCAGTTTTTGTCGTATTTTAATATCAGATATTGCAAGAGGGAAAAACTGGCTTGAGCTGTCCTCCACTATAATTAATAACATCAATCAAAATTATAACAAGAACAAAGTTAACTCATTTGCTTACATTGCACTTACAGTTTGTGTTGAATTATTAATTTGGGTTTTAGAATGTTGTAAAGCAATGACCGTATGTGGCTGTTTGGCAGAAACATTAGTAAAATGTTATAAGGGCAATTTTAGCAAACAGCCCTAAGATGTTATATTAGTTTATGTTTTGAGTTGTTTGTGCTTTCGTGCTCATACAAAAACCGTGAACTACGAACTTTTCTGCAAATCTCTCCAGATCGCTGCAAAAATTGTGTGTCTGACATCAGGTTTTTGGCAGGCATTGCACAGAGTGCATTACAGGTGATGATTTTGTTGATATAAAATATTAATTAGCGCAGCTTTAAGGCAAAGGTACACTCAGCATTATGTGCTGACGTGCAACAATTGTGCAGGAATAACCCTGCAAGAGAGTGCAGATGCTAATTTCCCCACTGACAGTAAACAACATGTCTCATGGAAGTGCAGCCAAACATTAGCAGGGGAAGTAGCGCTCCCTTTTTTGCCTGGAGATACTTGTTTTATTGCAGTTACTATAATGTTGCTATCATTATCTGTATTGCTCTTTCCTCCCACACAAACTCGATGTGTACCTGTTTTCTGGAGGTTGTTCAAATACATTGTAGGAGATATATGTGAAAGGCAGAGCAGATGTAGATAAGGCAGCTTATGCCAAAATGTATTTTGCATAAAATACCTCAAGATTGTGTGCTTGATGACGCTCTCGATTCAGGTCCTCGGGTTTCTTTGTGAGAGCAGTGAGAATTTCCAAACTGGGTGGTTCGTTTAGTTAATCAACAACACTGAAAGCAGTCTGCAGGATTCCTGTTTTTGTTAGAAGTGTCTTGTACTGATGAATTACAGAGTTCTTAACGACGTGTTAAGGTGTGCCTACATTTTGCAAATTCACAAAGCAAAGAAAGCAATCGCTCCCAGAGAAAGTGATTTTCTTCCACCCACACTGCAAACAGGCTCAGAAATGTGCCTGAACATTACTGTATGCACACGCGAGCATTTGCACGCTCAACTAGCTTGGATGCACCGGCGGAACTAATTGTTTGTAGAATTGATTTCTTATTTAATTACCAGACAGGCAAATTAGTTTAAACTTGAAATCCCAGAGCCACTCAAGAGGAATTAAAGTGTTTCCAAAAGTTTTCAGTAGAGAGGAAAATGAAATTTTCTTTCATGGTGATTGGTTATGTCGCTGAGAGGAAGGCTTTATTGCACTTCCACACGATTTATCTACTGAGTATACACAGTGTCCCCCCCAAAGAGAACTGTGAGAGCTTCATCACTTCCTTAATGCATCTCTTCCACTGGCTAAATTGAAAAGAGAATGTATATTTTCAATAGTGCACCTTTGGTAACTGCTGAAAACTGTTTCTTTAAGTTGTCACCGTGTGAGAGGATAATGATGCCATCAGTGGAAATGGTGCCTTCAGGGACAAAACGGATGCATGAGTCAGATTAAATGGAAATTGAGGAAAACACAAAGAAAATGTCTTTGGTTGTGTTTTTCAGCTGCTTGCTTATGATAATTCCATGCAAGTCACTTTCATATTGTTATGTAAAAGTGACAGAATGCTTGCAACAATATAAAAATATGCAATTACATTAGATAAACATTATTGCACTGGAAAATACATTTTATATTATATTAAATCATTTTCCCAGGCATTTTTCCCTTGCCTGAAAAACACCTTTCAGCATAATATAGTCATTTCCAGATATAGGATTCATTCATTTAGCGCTGGGCCAGGCCATTCTAGCACCCATTCTCATTGTCACCCTTTGTTCTTAAAGTTTTTTACTTTTCCTCAAACCCTTTCTTAGGTTTGCATAACAATAATGAAAAAGTTGTTTGAAGTACTGATTCAACTTCTTTACTCAGGTAAAAGTGAAAAGTACAGGCTCTGAAATCTACTGGAGCTGGAGCCTATCCCAGCTGTCATAGGGCGAGAGGCAGGGTACACCTGTACAGGTCGCCAGCCTGTCGCAGGGCAAACACAGAGAGACAGACAACCATTCGCACCTATGAATCACTAATTAACCTTACCCCAGTAACTGCATGTCTTTGGACTGTGGGAGGAAACCCATGCAGACACGGGGAGAACGTGCAAACTCCCCAGAGAAAGACCCGGGCCGAGGTGGATTCAAACCCAGTCCTTCTAGCCGTGCTAACCACCGCACTGCCGTGGCTAGCTGACCTGTGTTGCTGCTCTGCTCTCTCTGGATTTAGCCAACTGAATTCAACAAGAAATCACCAGACATTACAGCTGATTTCCAAACCCTATGAGTCTAAAGCCAATGTAAAGACGGGACGAATGAATCTAATCAGGATAGTCTGCTACTGTACCTTTGCCGTAACCCAACATTGCCCATGAACACTGCAGCTGCTCGGCACCAGTCCAACATAGTGCATTACTGTAAACCTCACCACGGTAGAGCAAACTAACCATTTTACACTAAACCAAGTATTTTCATGTGAACAGAAAAAAATATATTTCAATTACTTTTGCAAAATATTTCACAATATGAAAGAGGAGTTTCAGCAGTGCATCATGTAGAGATCCAATATCTCTTTAAAAAAGAATGGGAACACTGCATGTAAGCTTTCAATTTCCAGTTTATCGCATTTCACTGATCAGTCTGTGCCTTTAAGCAGTTTTTCTTTCTCCTATCTCGGAGTGAGGTTATCTCACATTCTTCTCTCCCCGGGAAATGCAGCAGCTGTAGCTATAGCTAGCAGACCGTTTGTGTGGCAAACTGCACAGCAACAGTTCGTGTGTTTGCTTGGAATTGCCTTCCTCTTTTTACTTTATTACTCCCTTTATGCCCGCTCGTCTTCTGCAACACTAGCTAGACGCTGAAGTACGGTGATCACTGTCTGCACCAAAAACACCACTCTGGATCCCACAAAATAGATTCTGTTCCTGATCGTTCTGGCCCACATTAACCCACTGCGTTTGTGTGTATGCTAAAAAAAACTAAATGAACACTTAAAAGACATCAGATTTCAATAGGAAAAAATCATGCCGCACATCTCTATTGATATGGATTGGGTAATGTGTCAGGAACGAACACCAAACTAGTCGTGCTGAACGGTGGCACGGGCCGCGCAATGTTCTCCACGCTTCTCCAGACCCGTTTCACATCTCTCACGTGTGCTTAGGATGATACTGCTCTCATATATGAAAAGCACAGGATGCCAGTGGAGGACTTCCCAATTTTGGTATTCTATGGCAAATGGCAATCAGGCTCAAGCACAGAATCTACTAGAGGACATCGGGCCCTCGGGCCACCTTCATGAAATCTGCTTTTGAGTGTCTGTCAGAGACATTCACACCAGTGGCCTGTCTGAGGTCATTTTGCAGGGCTCTGGCAGTGCTCATCCTGTTCCTCCTTGCACAAAGAGGCAGATACCGGTCCTGCTGATGGTTAAGGACCTTCTGTGGTCTTGTCCAGCTCTCCTACAGTAGCTGCTTGCTCTATGCTCTTGACACTGCTGGGAGATACAGCACACCTTCTAGGTCCAGGTATCACTGACCGAAGCCAAATGCCACGTGAGGAGGGAAAAATGGCACCTGTTGTTAATTTCATCAACACCAAAGCAGCTGAAACTGATTAACCACCCCCTCTGCTACTTCCCTGACCAGATCAATATCCCAGAAGTTTAATTGGCTAGGGCATGCTGACGATAAGTGTATATGTGCATATTTACAGTGGGCACTGTATATATATTTTCGCCTCTTGTCTTGTGCAGGCTGTAAAAGTAAAACATCAGAAAAATAAATACTCAAGTAAAGTACAGATGCACTCAAGTAATTCTGAGTAGTTACAAAATACTTGTGCTTCATTACTTCTCACCTCTGCTTTCCCAGGTCCAGCATTATGTGCCCACAGTAGTTTTCCAGTTCCAAAACCTTTTCCATTGCCATAAACTCTAGTCTTTGCAGTTCTCTCCTATTTAGCTTAAATATGCGCATAAGTAGCAGCAGGTATCATTTTGGCTCACAAACTCACACTGGCTACCTACCAAGAGATACCATTAATAAAAAAAAGTCTCTCTGGCCACTTTAAACAACTGATGTACCAAGTTGCCATCATAATAACTATCAATGCTCAAATCTTTTAAAGCTGCTTTACATCGAATGCCTCTTTGTTTTCCTCCGTCTCGTTTTGTGGTCAGTCACTGGCGGTCAGTTTCAGCAGAAGGCAACAAGCAGTGCCATCTTCAACACAACTGTTCAGCTGATAGTGAGAAATAAGATCCCATCACTCCACTGACAAAGGGAAACAAGAGTTGTCAGTGTTTCGGAGCCATGGCGATGTGAGGTCATCATTATTCACCAACAGCTCTCAGGGTTTCTGTAGTGAGAGACAGAAGGTGAGAGAGAGCGAAAACGCTGAGTGGAACACATTGCAGTCTTTTTCCTTATTTCCCTGCTCCCTCTGTCTACATCATGGCTGTCCTCCCTGTTGTCGAGTCATCAAATTTCTGTGGAAAATGAGATTCACTGTGCCACGAAGACTGATGATCCCCTTTAACCTCGGCTACTGAAGCACTTTCCCCGTTCGAAAATAGCAGCCAGGCCTTTTTGTCTGTGCTATTTGAAGCCCCCCCCCCC
>VUQK01028276.1:0-12205 GCA_015106715.1 Bujurquina vittata | reverse complement strand
ATTCCTGAGGGGTTTTGGGGTTTTTCCTCTTTAGGTAAAAACGTCCCCAGGGTTCACAAAGACAGTTCCTACACAAGGACAGTGATGCACTTTAAGGCTGCTGCTGTTGTGCGGTGACAGTTTGAACAAACATTTTTATAAAAGTTATGTCTGTGCAGCTTTGAGAATTTCATTAAGTTCTCCACTTGGTTCGTTATTGCACTCTACACAAACAGATGAGATTAGGTGCTGGTGCTGCTGTCGTGGTAGATCATACAGTTTAGCATTTACTACCTTGCATGTAATGTAGCACTGCCCATTATTTTCACTTGTGAAAGGTGGCAACCCTAGGGGCGGGGCCCAGAGAAAAGTCCCACATTGTTTTGGCAAATAGCCATTGTTTGATCCGATTGTTTAAGCAGGTTTTATTACTGCTGATGTGAATTATAATTTTACTAACTACATGTTTCTCCTTAGCCGGCCGTGTCAGGACTCCTTTGGTGTCAGTATCTTGCTCAAGGCTGCTGGAAGACAATCAACAGTGGTTGCTGGTGTCTCTAAAGTCACGTTTCTCAGAATAGAGTCACCAGTAACCGGTGTTTTGCTCTTCCCTGGGCGTGGACAGGAAACATGAGCAGGTGGTGGTGTACCAGGAGCTTCTGTTTAGGGCTGCACTTCTTCATCAGCCAGTCAGCTTAATTTCCCAGCTGCTTGGTACAGTCTGCTGGAGGAGAGCTAACAGGGACTAAGCTACCTTCACCTGCACCGACTAACGGGGCCTGGCAGGCTACAGGATTTTCCAGAGCATGGAGCCAGGTCACCAGATCACTGAGCCTGGCTACATTTATTACAAGCATAGTTATTACTAAAGGAGGCCGAGGAACAGCTTAACATTTGACACGCTGAGCAGGAATATGTGATCTTGATATCTATATCTCAGATAGCATAGGCAGGTTTTGGATCCCTTTATTATTGCTCATGTAAGCAGGTCTTCTGTCATTCAGTAAATAGTTTCCATACACTGTGGTGATGAAGTCTGCAGCACTTCTGCTTCAGTCCATCACATCATCTCCAACATCTCAGCACGTTCAAAGGAAAGCCTGTACAGAGGAAGCTTTTGTTTAGTGTGATGGCAGCTTCCAGCAAGCTCCTCTTATTGACACCTGTTAAACTTTCAGGGCTGGCTTCAACGAACGAGTCTTTTTATGGCTTAAACTGGTCTTTGTAAGCCTGTCATTGAAGCATGGCTCAACATTAAGCGCCAAACCTCTGCACTGCAAACACAGAGAGTTTGTAGGGTGGCGAGAGGGTCAAGCTTTATTCTTTCTGCTTATTGTTCCCGTCTCACTGGAGGATGGAACTAAGATACAACGATTTCTCATTTTCCTTTCATGTTAGTTTTTAGTCTTTATGACCTTACTCATCCTTGCATTTTTTATTATCTTTCTCGTATCAGTGTGTCTTTCCTCAGTTCCAAAGCTGTAAATACTGTTTCAGCCCTGGTGCTGCACCAGGACCACGTCCTTGCATGTGTTCACCTGTGTCTCCTGTGTCTACTGATGCAGGACAGCTGAGATTTCGCTCTCTCTTTTTTGCAACACTAATCTAATGCAGATTTAATGCTATTATGGCAGCAGGAGGGAGCCTGCAGGGAGCTAGATTTGCTACTGTCACATTTAACCAAATAAATAAATCAAACTGCCAGTTTGGGTGATCCAGTTCATGGTTTTACTTGAGTGAAATAATCTACCCTGCATTATCCATCAGAGCTCAAGCTGAGTATTTTGTCTCAATTTAAATATTTCAAAACAATTTCTGCAAATATTGTAAACTTTCTGTGGCGTCCTTTTTCTTTGCTATATTTTGCAGTTCATCACATGAAAGTATGCCCTGTTGTTTAGCTGGTGGATCTTTGTGCTGTCTTTAAAGGAGAGCAGCTGAACATCTTCAGTATTTCATGCTTCAGTATTTCAATACCAGGTATTGCAGTACCTGTATTTAAAGGAAACAGAAATGTGGCGCACAGATTTGCTAATTATTCACAGATGGAAATTTGGCTAATTTATAAGTGCTTTTAGCAATAGTGCTATCAGAGAATTAGCATAATGTCTCCCTAGTGGCCATTTTCAATATGGCTGCCAAAACCGCTGAAGGGCTGGACTCGTCTAGATTAAAATGACCATAATTAAACTGCACATGAAGCAATCACCACAATAGATTTGAAAATGAAGAGATTTAGTCAAAGAATATAATCATCAACATAATTGCTAAGAAGAAACTTACTCAGTGCCATGTTGCAGAAAGAGCATGACTCATGCACCTTGATGGTGAGAAAAGCAAAGGCAGAAATAAGCGGAACTTTTATCATAACGGGAAAAAACAGATTATATGTAGCTTTATTAAGTAGGCAATCGGGTTCTTGACCATTTCCAATTACGTGGTACAAGAGGGGGATATTTCATCCAGAAAAAACAAAGGTAATTATGGAATAAAAGGCAAATTTAGGTTTGATTAAAACTGTACTCCTTCTTCTTTTATCATTCTTTGATTTCTTTCAGCCTGTGAGAGACACAAATCCAGCCCTGTGCTGGTACTGCTGGACCTGCTCCAAAATGTTCATCTGCGCTCATTTAAATACTGTGATGGCAGCAATGCAAATTAAGTGGAATTTTTAAGCTGCTGCTTTGACTTGAGTTAGTTCACACATCTGGATCACCACTGTCTTATGTACAAAGCATCACATCTGGGCTCCAAACCTGTGCAGACACAGAGGTGCAGGAGAGCTCGAGACAAGCGGGGGAGAAGGTCGCAGGTTTGCAGTGATGTCAGGAAGGCGTTACTTAGTAATTAGATTAGAGTAATGCAATACTCTCTAATCTAATCTAATTACATTAGAGTAAGAACAGTAATCTAACTTAGTTACTTCTAAAATTAAGTAATCAAGTAATTAAGTCACTCTTTAAAGGAGTAGTTAGTAATCAGTAGTCGGACTACTTTTTCAAGGTAACTATGCCATCCCTGCAGGTCTGTGGTCACAGGTGTTTGGATGTTGTTTGAACAGATGTGTGTTTCATTAGTGTTTTTGTGTGACATCTATATTTGTGCCATGTGGGCACGTCACAGGGTGGATGGAAGCAATCAAGGGACTGCTGAAATATTTCCATCCTAACATCGTGTTCAGGTTGATCAGCTGGATTATCATCGGGAGCACATGCATATGATTCAGTTTGTAATTTTTGGTGAAAGGGTTAATTCAGTGACACATTAGCGGCTGCTCTGTGGTTCAGAGGCAGGGGCTCCGTGTCAGCGCGGAGCCACGAATCTATGCTACTCAACCAACCCTGGGCCAGACCTGGACCAGACCTGCGCCAGACCTGCGCCAGACCTGGACCATACCTGGACTAGACCTGGACCAGACCTGCGCCAGACCTGGACCAGACCTGCGCCAGACCTGCGCCAGACCTGGACCAGACCTGGACCATACCTGGACTAGACCTGGACCAGACCTGCGCCAGACCTGGACCATACCTGGACTAGACCTGGACCAGACCTGCGCCAGACCTGGACCAGACCTGCGCCAGACCTGGACCAGACCTGGACCAGAGCTGGACCAGACCTGCGCCAGACCTGGGGCCAGACCTGGACTGAGGATGTCATTTAAAGGAAAACCTTTTGATTAAAATGGAAAAACAGTAAAAACTGTCAAAAAGTGAGCACACATTAACACATTACTGGTTCAAACGCTCCCAAAATCAAACTTTTTAAGTCGTTCATTTATTATTGGAAAAGCAGTTTGAATTAAACATTAAAAATGACCAGAAGATTATTTGACCCATGCTCCAGCAGATAATAATGGTGGTGGATCAAAGAGCCCGTTAATGGAAGGAAGGTGCAGGAGATGTGTATCATCACACCTAAGCAAACATCTGCTCTCAGCCAAGGATTCAGGGCCAGAATAATTAGCCTTAAACACCAAAGAAGAAAGTTTAACTTCCTCCCTTCAGGAGCTGCTGAAATGACTACATGATATGGTAATTAAAACATGATTAAAGATTAGGAGTTTCAGTAATTACACCTTTAACTGAGCTAATGGAGCAATCAGAGAAAATTTGAGATTGAGGTTTTTTTCCTTGTGCTTCACTATTTTAGCTTCTAGGCAGAACAGTTCATATTGGTTTAGGGTTTTTTTTTACATGTTATTGGACATGAAGAAAAATCAAAGAGAAAGAATGAATCACTGTAATCAGCACCTTCATGCGGCACTTCACTTTACTGCACATGCAAATGTGAAAAAAACAAGTCTTCAGTATTTATTGAGCTATTTATGGACACACACACACACACACAAGCACACGCACACGCACAAAGGATTTCTACAAGGCTGAGATGAACAAAGATGTCAGCAAAGCAGAGTCAAAATTAGGCTTTAGGTGGCAGTGAGTCTCTCAAACACACACACACACGCACGCACACACACACACGCACACACACACGTGTAATGTCAGGTTTCGTTCTGTAGATGTGGATTAGTCCTTATTCAGTTTAACCTTATAAAGCTCCATGACAGGCTGCTAACAGCGTTACATCAGGCCTGTAAAACTCTGTTTGACAAACACACACAGAGCACCGCCACCGCGCACACACAAAGACACTAATTACCGTAAAGAAGAAGTTTCTTACACACACATTTACACACTTGCAGACTGTGGGTCTATACGGTTGTGGGCCTTATGGGATGTGACACTGCAGAGTGTCAGTTTGACAAAAGCAGGTTGAGACTCGGGCAGTGCGGCCCACAATGGGCCCGAGGCTGACGCTGATATTGTTGTTAACCCACAAAGCCTCAAGCAAATGTTCTGAGGCGTTCACTTAACCGATGGATAAAGCTCAGCCATTAAAGGTTCACGTGCACTGCAGCTTCATTCTTTCAGTGGAACAAAAGCAGTGGCGTCACCGCTGAAAGGCCAGGATGGCCCATCTGTAGCCGGGCCTGGTGTGTGGGCAGTCATAGAGGTCTGAACGCTGGACGGGACAGCTAATGGACTGTGAAACAAACAGGAATCACAGTGCTGACTTTTAGAAGCTCAGATTGTAATCAGAGTTTGAACAAACTCCCAAATGCTCTCATGGTTTTAATCACGCATGCAGTTCTGAAAGCAGCCACTTAAAGGTGTCAGCGCATTAAGAGCCAGGAGCTGACCCCGAGTCTACAAAGGTGGTGTTCAGAGTACACAACACTGAAACATCAGAGGAGCACGCAACACGACTAAACTATCTACTTTATAAAAAACAGTGTTCTATGTGAATGATTGTCCTTATAAATACAAAAAGTGCCATTTATGCAACATGTCCTCATTAGAGGTGCAGACAATGAATGTTTTGTACCCAGTGTAGGAATATTAGTTTGATTCCGTGCATTCCTGATGTTTTTCCAGTGAATATCTGTCATTCGGGGGGGGGTGCTGTCGGACTCACAGGTGTCTGAAGTCAAAGTCATTTTGCTCTCATCTCCACAGCGTCTGGACAGCTTCTCGATTCTAAAAGCTGTCGGTCACAGTTTTTGTAGGGCGAGATGAGCATGAAATTACAAGTCGGCATTTCACCGTCTCCCGGCCCTGCACGCGCACTGCTGAACACACAATCTATTCCTCTTTGTTATACGCTGGTCACGGCATTCAAATTACATCGTTGGATTGCAGTTTATATTTCTTATTTTTATTATCAGAAATATTGTAACATCACATCTTTGCAGCCGAAACCTTTATTTTCAAAATAGAAAATGCACGCACGCACGCACACACACACACACGCACGCACACACACACACAGAGTTCAGCTCGTAGCAGCCTGAGCCGTTCATTGGCAGATCCTAAAAGGCTGCTTTCAGCGGCTGATTTGACATTTTGGTCAAAGGAAGATTCATGAAGACTCTTCATCATAAAAAAGTGTGATCGCTTTTCTACAGCATTAGAAAATAAATAGAATATTCTGCTTCCCACTATTTAAGAACTACAAAAAAATTGAATACAACGTTCCAAATGTAGAGAGAAATGAAGCCAAAGCTGGTTTAATTGACTGATTAATTTCATCTGCTGGTCAGTGTGTTTTTGAGTCATACAGCTTCAGTTATTTGATAAATGCAGGAAGAAACCAGTTGATGCTTTAAGAAGTGAAGAAAAGATGCAGAATGCTTCAGGGTGAAAAACTCATTTGTTTTCTTGTCGAGTGTCTCTGAGACGTACTGTACAAACATGCCGGATCAATGCGCTGTCATGGACTCACATTTCTATCCAGCACTGTGTCTGCCTCACACCAGCTGAGCGAACGTGCATGACCTCTGCTTTGAAGTGCAAACTGGAGCAACCTGTGAGATGGGACTTGAACCAGGAACCTGCTTGCTGTTAGGAGCCAGTGCCCGAGCAGCAGCAGCATTAAGCAGTGTGCTCATAAAAAGCACACTTTGGATCATTAAGAAGGGAAAATATCTTCACTCAGTGAAAGCCAAACTGATGGACCCTGTGAGCGATGGATTAAAAAACACTGCAGCGTTCTGATCTCACACTCAGGTCTGCTGCACGGCTCCTCTTCTTATTTTAATTCCTTTTAGCGACATTCACTGCTCAGAGAGCATCGCTTTAAGATCATTTATGCTCCGGGTTATGAGAGTTGTATTAAGTCCTCAAACAAAGCGAGGCTGATGGAGTTCAAGAACACAAAAAGAACACAAGTGTTTGTAAAAGCCGTGGTCACTGTGTTCAGCTGTATGGGCTGTCAGAGAGCGGACTGCTGGTGCTGGAGCATTCCTGCTTTATGTTCAGCTCACATCATGAATCTTTATGCTGCTGGTCATGTTCTCCTTTCATGCAGAGTGCAACTAGTTTTTAATTTTTGGGGTCAGCTTTTTGTTTTTTTTGTGTTGCATTTTGCAGGATTATCACTTTTATATTTTATGGATAGAGTCGATCCATCTATCCATTAATTATCAGCACAGCTTCACACCGCTTTTTTTTAATTGAAGCTTGAAACACATGAATAGGAAATGACTGTAACCTGAGTAAGCTGAGAGAAGATGCACTGAATCATCAGAACGCTGCAGTGAGACAAGCGCTAATCTCGTTAAATACACCTGATCATATTTAGGTTTTAGAATAGCAACACAAAGTTAATGTGCCCGGCCAACAGGTTTCAAATGCAATGTGCACTCTCCTTCAGTGAAGCCAATTGCAATTCAATTGAGTCGGCCTCACATTCAGACTTGATTTTAACTTTCCAGAAGCAGCTGGGTATGCTGCCTTTTTACTTTCCTCCCTCGGATCTATGCAGTGGAGCGAGGAAACCACTCCAACCACGTTACAAGATTGAATTTCATGTTTTAGCGCGCTGTAGCAGATGTTCCTTGTATAGCCTACAGGTAGAAGAAGTGCAAATGAACTCTCGGTGTCAGCGTTTCTTTCTGCTCACTTTCTAGGAGGGAACAACAGGCGGGACATAAATGGAAAACAATTTTGATTAAATTTGCTCTATGATTGCGACTCTGTGCGACCGTATTGCCGTGCTTGTCACGGCTGGAGAGCACACGGCTGTGTGTGGCCTTAATCTCACAGGGATGGCGCTAGATGAGTGTGGCTGTTTGTGTTTTCAGGTGCAGCTCCTCAGGGCCCCTTTACCTTTATCAATTTGTGCGCATACGCGTGTGTGTTGTTGCTGAGAGACACAGATTTTTTTGTTTTTAATTTCTCCTCTTCCCTTCACCTCGTTCAGATCCGTGTGAGTGTTCTGACCACCAGGGAGATGTGAGTTAACAGGTTCTAAAGAGTGTCAAACCCCAGCTAAAGCATTAATGTGAGAACTTAATTAAGGCGACAGTAAGGAAAGCTATTATAGGTAAGCTGTTACAAATTAACCAGTCGAGCTAAAGGCATCTAAATTGAAATTTTCCTGAAGCGTCCAGCCTTCAACTCATCAAATCTCATCTGCTCGTGCTACCCCTGAACCCCTGGGTTCAATTTAGGTGTGAATCCGTGTGTGTGTGTGTGCGTGCCTGTGTGTGTGTTAGCTGAACACAACATAAAGATGTTCACTTTTATATTAGCAAGAATACAAAACTCAATTAAGAAAGCACTTTAGCAATCCAATTAAAAGTCTTTGGACAATTCTTGCTCTTTACCCAGCTCCCTCCTCTTCTACTAATAACCAAATAACACACAGATATCCTTTCTCACTTTCTCCACCTTGTCTCAATAATGAAGCAACTTAAAAACGCACCAGGGTTTTAAACGAGGGCTTTTAAAGGTTGCAGCCTGTTTTCTTTCTCTCTCTCACATCCTCTGCTGCGTCGGTCGCACTCTTTGTACCTGAATGACCGAGCGACTTGTTGATTGAACTCAAGTGTTGTTTGAACAGCTGTCAGAGACAGGGGGGGGGGGACTTGTGTTAGTTTGGCTTTTCAATTAAAGACTAAATTAGCCAAAGTGTCCTTTCTGTAGTGCGTTTGTGCGCGCTGAGAGTGTTGCTAGCGAGCACCTTGTTAATGTGCTTCTTTTACCTTCCGTTTCCACGGCCACGGGAGACAAGAGTCTTTGCTGTGGCCATCCGTCTCCCGTGGCAACCCCCTCTGCAAGCTCAGATTATTTCTGTATCCCATAATAACATGTGCATACAGGCCAGGATGTGGGTGTAATTACCTGGTGTGTCTCCATGGTAACATCAAAAAGGCTTTTATTAAATTAGCCCAGTGGGTCGGCATTTACAGAGAAGTGTCTGGAGAGGCAGAGAGGCTGGTTATGCAGCCGAGCGCCGGGCCAGCATTCATCATCCAACGTGGAGGGAGGCGTGCTGAGTTAGCTGGCTTACTGCGCGTGGGGAAAAGCTGGGCAAAGTTTTTGCATGGAAACACAAACTGGTGAACTCCATGAAATGCGGACAGCGCGTCATATGTGAAGCCTTCCCGGCCTCGGATGTCTTCAGACATTTGTCTCTGGGCTGAAACTGTCAGCCAGTCATTGGCTTTAATCGGCTTTAAAAATGAACGATGAAAAGTCAGATTTCAAAAGCTTCAATTCAGCCTGATTTTAACTATTCAGTCTCTTGTTCAGAGGTCTAAGAGAAGTTGAATTGTACTACATCAGGACTGAAGTCGGGTTCACTTTGATGTCTGCGTCCCACCTACTGCAAAAATGCAAAAACATGTCCGTGCTGATTAGCATTTGGTTGGCAGTGCCGGTGCACAGACTGATGTCAGCGTGTGGTGTTGTGCAGCAATGTTGTTCTGGAGCACTGAAGAGGAAAATTGTATTTTCACTTTTGAACTCAAATGTGCATAAAGGGCATTGTTGTTAGAAAACAGGAGATTTTTTTTTATTTCTCTGAGGCCTTTCACCGCATACGCACTGTGAGCTCCATATGATGGCCACTGATTGGTCTGCCAGCTTCTAGGAGTAACCTCGCTAGCATGCTGTAACCAGGTGTTAAATTAGTTCGGGCCACCCCTGAGCTTAGCATCACTTCATGACATCTACAGTGTCTGGCAGCCTGCTGCAGCACGCTGCAAAAGCAGAAGTACAAATCCAGGCTTGGTTACTGGTTCTTTATGAAACTGCTGCAGCATTAGAGAATCTTTTTTTGAACCCTAGCTCATACTTTAATGCCACACAAGCAGACCAACACTACACACTTTTCACTGAGGCTTGAAAATTCCTTCACGCTTACACGAACACACACGCACGCACACACACGCACTGAAAGGTTTGATTGTTCTCCATCTTGCAAACCCCATTTTGAAAAAAGTTTGGACACAAAAACTTGCGTAAAGATTGTAACTCATGTTCTTGACAGCAGCGCTGAAAAACACATCAAATGTTTATAATGACATTTTACTATTTCATGAAAAATGTTAGCTCATTTTGACTTTGATGCTGGAGGCGGTCCGATCACTTTTATATACAAAAACATTTCTAATTGTAAATCTTTGTCATCTGTAGGGTGGAGCAGTACACAAGCATTTCTGGATCAAATGACCTGTTTTAAGATGTTGAATAATAGAACCTTATAATACCAAGATAAAGCTTGATTTTGCAGATAGAGCCCTTTTTTTGTATGCAAGTTGTACGTAATTGAAAAAAATCTCATACATATTGTTGATTAGTGGTCAACGAAACTGTCAGATAGTTCTAAAGGAACAATGTGGCTAGAAAACAAATGAAAACTGAATTTTAAAAAATGAATAGATTCGAGTCTGCTACAGATCAGCTGAGAGGCCTGTTACTGTTTCAGAACTAACACACAATGCAACACAACCTTCCTCAGAAAAGGTGAAGAATAATCTCCTGTTAAGATCGACTAGAATAAAATTATCATATCACCTCATTATCGCCGCGTGCTTATTTATTCGTAGTATTGTGATTTTCAAAAGATCAGAGCTCATAGCTAACAGGCGCCAGCTAAACAACAGCTGATGTTTGGCTCCACCCTCTGATAAACAGTTTGATGACATCATCCCTGTGTCGGAGCTAACTGCAGCATAAACACGTGTGTTACTAACAGAGAAGTTCTGGAAATCATCAGCTGCTCATCCACTCCTTTCAGACTCACAAAGTTTACGGATAAAAGCCTTTGAGGGGACTTTGGAGTAAAAGCTTAAAATATCATAAAATATTTGATGAACACATCTGCTTTTATTACTGACTTATTGATGATCAAAATATAGTGTGTACAAACATGTTTTCATATACACACAGCAGGAGAAACACGATGACGAGCCACAGGCGGGAAAGCGCCAGATCTATTTTTTCATATTATTGTTACAGTAACCATGTGATTATGACAGGTGATTTCAGTATTCACAGCAGCTAGTCTGAAACCAAGCAGCCCCTCTGTTTATTAGACTCTTTGGATTTTAAACTGGGCCCACCCACGCAAAGGCTGCGACACTTGATCTAATTCCCAGAGGCCTCGATGCCACAGTCACAAAGGCTCTGTTGCTGTTTCTGATTATTATCACACGTTTTTGCAAATGCTTTGTTCATCTGCCAAAACAAATACCAACCAATTTATTGATCAGTGTCATATCAATGCCAGCACAGCTGATACATTCATTGGTGAATTTTCAAAGTGCACATTAGCAATACTGTCATCATGTGACAAAATAAAGAATTTCTCTCATGCAATTTCTGAATTTCTGAAGTTATTGACTCCTAAATATTGCTCCTGTGAAAACTACTGCTGTACGTGGTCCACCTATGATCTCCTGGAGAAATGTGGTGGCTAAAAGCTGATTAGCAATAACCAGTCAATTCTGCTTTTCTATTTTCATCCATTCAGTATGCTCTATCTCAGTCTCACATTCTGATCAAATTAGTGCCACATTCTCACTAAATTATAAAGATCTGGAGGAAATTACTCATCTTTTAAAGTCTTGAACCCCCCAAAAATCTGTTTCCTCGAGGGTCTGTTCTTGATCCATTTTAACATTTACATGCTCCCATTTAGCACTGCCATAAAGCATCATAATATAGCCTACCTTTTTTATGCAGATGATCCCCAGTTGTACTTTATTTTCCTGTGAAGGTCTGTTATTATTAAGCTGCCTTGATAACAGACAGAAACATTTATTGTTGTTAAAAAAGTTCAGAGAGGAAAAATTGCTCATATTCATCATCCCTATCTTTGAAACACGGTGAGTACGCCGGGAATCTTGGCATCATTCTGGACAGTAATCTCAGTTTCACACCAACAAGGTTACCAGAAGTGCTTTCTCCCACTAGCAAGGCCGTAGATACAGATAATTTAGAGTGAATTACCTTTTACTAAGGCTGAATTATTTTGAATTACTGTGACATATTTTAAATTACTGTGAATTATTTTTAATTATTGTGAAATATTTTGAAGTACTGTGAAATATTTTGAATTACGACTGAATTATTTTTAATTAAGGTGAATTATTTTTACTAAGGCAAAATTATTTATAATTACAGTGAATTATTTTTAATTACAGTAGAATTATTTTTAATTACTGTGAATTAGTTTTAATTACGGTTGAATTATTTTTAATTACAGCTAAATTATTTTTAATTAAAGTGGAATTATTTTTAATTACTGTTGAATTATTTTTAATTAAGCTGAATTATTTTTACTAAGGCTGAATTATTTTTAATTACTGTGAATTATTTTTAATTACGGTTGAATTATTTTTAATTAAGCTAAATTATTTTTACTAAAGTCGAATTAC
>VUQK01028275.1:5558-29912 GCA_015106715.1 Bujurquina vittata | reverse complement strand
AACACTAAGGAAATAATACGACTGCAATACAATGGCCTATTTTCCTTCCCTCAGGTATGCTTCTTGGACTCAGCACTTGCAGCATTCGTCTGTGCTGGATGTGTTGTTGCTGGTATTAAAGGTAAGACACCCCCCCCCCCCCCCCCCCCCCCCCCGCGGCGCGGGGGGGGGGGGGGGGGGGGGGGGGGGGGTCCTGCCTTATTTCCTGTCATCGCCGGGATTCTGTTCTGCTTCTATGGGCCATCGGAGTCTGATCACCAAATAGCTTAATTGAATTCTGTATATTATTAAATCATATTCAATTCCTCTTAATGATCTTTCCTTATTGAAATGTCAGTATGTGTATACTGAGGGCATCTTTTTAGTTTCCTCAGAGAAGGTTTAAAGTCACGATTATCTATCATTATCTACCTCCTTTATATCATATACACAGTACCAGTCAAAAGTCTTTTGAATAATTTATATAGCAATATTATGGCAGCTGTGGCGCAGGATGTACAGTGGGTTGTTCATTGTGGCTGCTGGTGAATTTGATGAATGAGTAAATATCCAGCCATCCATCCATACACTGTTTATAAAGAAGAAAAAGAGGCATAATGCTTGGTATCTTGTGCTCAATACACTTGCTGTCCTGACTTCATGTGCACTGTAGACAGCTGAGTTTATGTATCACTGCCAGAACGCAGTTGTAAATATGAAATTGTGCTTAATCTGTTTGCCTGGTTAACTAAAGAGTTAAACAGAACTGCATGGAAAACAACTGTAATGTGGACTCAGCCATGTGATAGCTGAGGTGAAAAAGTCTCAAAGAAAATACAGTAGGCAGGTGCCATCTTGCTCTAGCTTTAAAAGAAAACAGCAGGTTTCAAATTTATCTGAGACTGGTCATGAAGTCCTTGGGGGGAAATGGAGTGAGGTAGAACGTGATGAGTACAGTGCCATTCTGTACTGGTTAATGGTTAGGTGTTGATTGGACTGAAGGGAAGTCACGTCAAATGATGCAATACCTATTTTAAACTCAAAAAGATCACAAGATCTAAAAAGCAAAAGTGTAGAACTTGTTATTTTAGTATTTTTCACAACTCACAGATAGACGTCCAAGAAAAATATTCACAAATCTGGTGCACACAAAGGAAGAAGAAACTCAAATGACTGAATATGAAAGTTTGCTATGACAAATTAGTATGATAGAACTAATAGCTTTGAATTACTACAAATCCATATTAACAATATGACATCTAATTTGGTTACTGCATGTGTAGCTGAGAGATTCAGTGCAGGAAACGGTGACAGAATTGATGAAGGTGCAGATTGGTTTAAAGGTACCAGTGTCCAAACCTCTGACTCGTGCTGTACTAGAAAATAATCTTTTCATTCAAGTCCTTCCTGAGATACCTTTACAGTCATGTGGAAAGGAAAGTTTTCACTGGACTCTATGCAGTCCTCTGAATTATTAAGTACACCCCATAATTCAATAGCATGTAGAACAGTGACCATTATTGGTAAATACTTTTAATAAATAGTTAAAAATCCAGCTATTAACCTGCCAAAACACCCAATCAGACAGTGAAACCAACTAGAACAAAGAGTTCCACAAGCTATATGGCTGATTTTCAACTCCTCGACAATATAAATCTTGTATAAAAGTGAATATTAGTATAGAAGAGGGAATCTAATGAGCATCGTTATCTTAAAAAACGGTAGCGCCGGTCTCTGGCTGCATGACTGCAGATGCTCGTCTCTGGATGAGTGATCTGAAACCCTCATTTCGTTGTGTGCCTTGTGTGCACAATGACAATGAGTTGCACTTTTTTTTTTTTTAATATAAACTGATGCCTGCTACTCTTGATGTAATTCCTAACATTGACCATGATTACCACAGCCCGCTGTGCACCAAACATCGCAACAATACTGAAACCTTTGAATAAGACAAACCTAGTATACTGCTTTAGATTTGCAACACATTTCACAAAAACATAATTTATCAACACATTTATAGATCCAATCTCTGATTAAAAAAAACAAACTCTAAAATGAATTAATGTCAGATTTAAGTTCCCAGTTTATCAAACTGCAGTTGCAGAGCAGTCCTTAGCTTTGAAAATAAGCCCTCATCTTCCTCTACTGTCCTCCCTTTCTCACATCTTTCTCCATCTGTCAGTGTCGCAAAGTTACTGCACATTTAGCTAGCAGATACATTTCATGACAAACTGCACTGAAATGGTTGGTCCCAAGTTGTGCTTGGTAGCTAAATGAACAAATGTATGCACATCTACATATTTGTTATATTCCCCACGAGCTGTTTAAAATTGCCTTCCATTAAAAAACAAAACAAAATGAATAATTTGCTCTGTTTATGCACCCTCCTCTTTTGTTTCACTAGCTAGCTTTGGTTGAGTACTGCAACCAAAACTTTATCCACATCTGCACCGTGGACGCATGAGAAGAAAAGAAGGTATGTGTTGAAGGTGTATGCAGGGTGCATCAGGTCTTCTTGTGGTTTGTTAAGATGCAACTTTCCAAAACTAAGTCTCAAAACTGCTGCTGTTTTATAGAGACGAGCCTTTCATCGGTAACCCTTAAAAACCAGACACATTGCTCAGTCTTTTTCTAATTGTGATGTCATGAACTTTCACATTTCACATGCTAACTGAGGCTTGCAGAGTCTGAGATGTAGCACTTGCAAATTCTGTGAACATTGCACAGTCTGACCTTGAGGTGAATTTGCTGGGACATCCACTCCTGGGTAGATTGTCAGATTGTGTTAACACGCATCTAAATGCTCCTGAATGCAAATTGACAAAAACTCCACTTTTAAACAGGTAGTCACACTTTCTGATGATCAGTTAATCAAGTTCATTTGATTAGCTGCGCCTGGGCTGCTACTTACCCTCTTAATTCCTATGGAAGCAGAAAGGCTGTTCTTAGTTTTACACAGAACTCAGCAGAGTCCTGCAACAACTTTCTTTTTCACATGACTGTATGTAGATGTCTCAAGCATCACACTTCCCTTTCTGCTTCTCCCACTTTGCACAGTCTAATAAACTGCAGGCTGTAAGGCGCCAGTTGTCTTCATTTTCAGGTTTGGGTGAAATTACCTAAATAAACCTACAAATTTAATGAATTTGTTTGGTTGTTTGGCAGATGCTAAAATTACAGCTTGGTTTTCATTTTTTTTAATCTTCACATAAACATTTAATGTTTATCCAGGTGTGATGCTAATGTCGCTTATGTGTGTCACTTTAAGGAAAGAGAGCAGTAAGCAGATTTTAAACTTAAATTGACTTTTACACCAATTTTTTTTCACAGCAGGGGTAGGTATCTGATGTAGCAATTGTATTATGGACCTCATGACTGACATGCAACAAAATGATCGCAGTATACAAGCTACAACTGGACCAACAACAAATCAGTGGTTACAAAAAAGGATTTAAAGCGTGTACCAACTGGAACATCCTCAGGCTAAGCCACTTATAACATCAAGCAAACAACAAAAAATCGTGAAGGCCCACAGCAACCTGCCCAGGCGATTTCAGTCTCTGAGGGGGAGAATCTTGATGAGAATGACGTTCAGTTGCACTGTTGATACACACACACACTCGCAGACAAACATACAAACACGGAGCAAACTGTAGCGAAAGGGTTTGTGCATTTCTCCACACCTAAAGACCCAAAACAGCCAGGAAAAAAAAAATGTAGTCTATATCCAAGTTAGTATAAACAGCCTGACTAATAGTGATATTACTCATAAACACACTGAGTCACGTTCACATAATATTGAAATATTCTTACAAAAAGCCAACTAAAGCTTCCATTTACCACCTGCTATTACTGTTCACGCAAGAACAACAGCAAAGATAGCTGTAATAATCACAGGATTGTCATACTTTTCTTCCTTTTGTTCTTTTAAACGAGCTCTAAATCTGAAACTCCCCGAACAGTGGGCCTCATAAAGATTTTAAATTACTATCGCTGGAACTGTGACTGTTTTTTTTTAAATGTTTTTAAATGGCTGGCATATAGCTATGAAGATTTTTTTAATCTACAAAACATAAATTTGTTTTGTTATTAACAAAACATTTATTTTAATCATCCTGTCTTCATTATTGTGATCCCTGGTTACATGTCAAATACACTATATTGCCAAAAGTATTTACTTGCCTACCTTCACACACAGATGAACCTGAGTAACATCCAATTCTCAATTCGTAGGATTTAATATGATGTCGGCCCACCCTTTGCAGCTATAACAGCTTCAACTCTTCTGGGAGGGCTTTCCAGAAGGTTTAGGGGTGTCGTTATGGACCTTGCTTTGTGCACTGCTGTGCATTTATGTTAAACCAGGAAGGGGCCATCCCCAACCTGTTCCCACAAAGTTGGGAGCATAAAATTGTCCAACACCATAATCCCCCCTCCACCAAACTTTACACTTCACACACACACACACACACACACACACACACACACACTGTAGCTTTAAAAAAGGATGGGTAATGTGTCATCGTACAGTATGTGGGAAGATTATGCTAATTTTCCAATTTGACCAAAGCATAACACTGACACATTCCATGCAGGGTCACCACTGGGTCACTTGAACGATGGTACTGGTACTTATTCATGTTATTTCAAGCATTCTGGTTAATGTGAGCAGTCATTTACTTAACACTGAAGTGTTTTATTGTGAGCTGAAATGTAAAGTCTTCATGGAATCTGATGCTTTATTCATATCATTGCATGTGCTCAAAAACAAATGCTGCAATGATTAAGATGAAGCAAATTTAATAAATTGGACTTCAATTGGATTTTTCAGGATGATCATATATGATATGAAGCTTCAAGTTAATTATTGGAAAGTGAGCTTTAGCTTAAGTTTTAAATCTCTGCAATATGATTTATCGTATGCAACAGAAGATGTGAGTGCAGAAAATAGGGAGTTAATTAACTGTGAGTCACTTGACGTTTATTCTTTAAAATTCATGTTTTATCTACAGTACATTATTGCCTTATTGTTAGCTTTCATAATTTACCAAATCTCAAAAGGTCTCATCTACTCAAGTTTATTTTCAGTTCTAAAGGATTATTTGTGGAAAAAATATAATTTAAAAGGAATGCTTGACTCACCACCAGCTTATACATATATTTTTAAATCTACAGTCATTCTAATCTGTGTAGCCACAAACAAAATGGTAATATCTGTGTTACTATGTTTTTATACTTTTAGTTGCTCCAGCTGTTGTGTGCTAATCAAGTTATATTATAGCAATGACAATTTTAACATTATATTCTTTTGATGAGAGGATTTTTGTTTTAATCATTTTATTTTTTTCACCTACTTAATTAGAAATAGTTACTCCCAAAACATACTCCTCTTCATCTTCCTCTTCCTCCTCGTCCTCATCCTGCTATTATCACTAATAATAATACAAAGAAGTTTTGAACCCTGACCACAGTGATGTAGCACTCATAATTTCCTATTTTCTTTCTGCCCTCTTCATATTATCTTAAGTGCTAAAAGTTTAGTACTCTGTAGTTCAAGGCCAAATAAAATTAATCCAATGGGGAAAATACAGCATTTTGTTTGCTACAGCTAAAAGAACAATGTGGCCTGACAGCAACGATTTGGTTTAGACCTTGCGGCTGACTGGGGTCTCTGTCGCTGCCCGTATGGGTTTCCTCGCAGCATCCACACGCAAGACATGCAAGTTAGCTTTGCAACTTTAGGTGTGAATGGGAGTGTGAATGGTTGTCTGCCTCTCCAGTATGTGTCAGGCCTTTGACTGACTGGTGACCTGCAGGGTGCGACCTTTTTTTTTCTCTCCCTGTGTCAGCAGGGATAGACCTCAATCCATCGTTGATGATTACACTTGGCAACTATCGGGGATGTGTGGGTCCAACTGATGGATGGATGGAAAACAGTTTCCACATTATTAGCAGACATATTTTAAAAACATATTTTCATGACGAACACATATAAAATACACATAAAGGAACCCATTTCTGAAATGATTCATATTGTTTTTAACATATACTAGTGGATCACTATTAAAAATTGAATGTCTGAACACTGCCGATGCTAAGATGATGGGTTACAGACAATAATTTACAAAATATATAGAACACACAGTATCTGCCTTACTGTGTGCTTGGTCCCTGGATTTTTTCAAAGAACTGAATCCTAACAAAACGTGCGCAGTGTAGCGTGCCAGGAAAGGACTTAAAAAAACAGTAGTTATAAAAGTGGACGTAAAACACAAACTCTTAAAACTTTGTATTACAGGCTATATAATTTTATATCCCATATTATGAAGCATATTTAGTAGTTTATGTGGTAATATATTTAAAAGGAAATCCTGCAAGTCCTTCATTTACTTCAACCTCTCACATTAGTTAACACTCCATATGTTTGTGTAGACCGATGAAGCGTAATAAAATAATCTGTTATCACAGTTTGTTTAAACACATCCATGTTTACTGTTTATATGACTTGATGTATTTAGTATATGAGGTTACTTTGACGTTGATTTGCTGATTGTAATCACAGGTTGATAAAAGTAGTGATTACAGTTACTGTGTTGGTGGGGCAAGCTCAGTCAAAATGAGTCTTTTGCCAGAGAGAGACGAGCAATTACAATGAGCATTCGGTTTTTACGCTTCCACATTCTCTACTGCTTTTAAAATGAGTCTACATTAATGCACAGAATTGATTAAGTTGGGTGCAGAAGTCTATTTAAGACGCCATCTGCTTGGAAGCAAGCGTAAGAATAATTAGAACAAGTCGGCTGCTTAATAGAATTCAGGAAAAAAAAGAAAAGAAAGAAAAAAAGGATTTATCCATCAGCCAATTACAGTTCGTCCTCAGCAGGATTCAGTTAAAATGCATGGTGTGGCAAGCCAGACCTGATAATACTCAGCTAATTCTTATATACAGAAGCAATGATGGGAGAATGCCTGCAAACATTTGTGCATACAAGCCAAATCAAATATACACAAATCTTCCAGGGATCTGTTATCGCTTTTGGTTTCACAGTAGAGCAATTTCTAAATAAGCAAAATGATTTCATGTACTCGTTGCTTTTGCTAAAAAAAAAAAAAAAAAGGTCATCTATGGTGGCAGATGCATTGTTAAATTATGTGTAAAGCTGAGTTCAGCATAATAAAAAATCATTCAGCCTAGAGCATAATGAAGATCAGTAAAGTTCAGTGAATACCACAAGGACTTCATGTCAGATGGCACTCTTTATTCTCCCCAACAGTGATGAATGGTTGTATTTACTAACACATGCAATAAAGACAAAAGGTGCATGTGAAGATATTGGAAATTTAAGATACACTGGAGATGGATGCGAAGCAGCGCACTGATGGATTTAATGGGATCTCTGACAGCCTGAAAATGCCATTTGAATTTAACACTGCCCTGTGTATTTTCCAGATGGCTGCACCCAGTGGGTTTGTGACAGCACCCCGGGATCAAGCTACTCACTCAAACACTCATTGGCGGAGTCCCCAGTGGCCCTGGCCCAGGGTCTGTCCTGGTAAAAGGGGTGACATCTCTGGCAGTCAGCTCCCACTGTGTGATGCTGGCAGGCGCAGACCAGGGTTCCAAGTTCTCCCTCAGTGCATTCGCTGGCGTGGCCGTTACACTTACATCTGAGGGAAACATCGATAGATAGTTAAGTAAAGTCTGCAGGTACAAGCTTCCCTTTCTCTCCCTCTCTGTCTTTCTGCTTCCCTTTACTGACACAAATGTGGACACAGTTATGCACACAGTGAATGGATTTGAAGGCCTAAGGAAAGTGGGAAGGTAGCTCCACCGTAAGAAGTTGTCACTTTCTATTATCTTTCACCAACAAAACCATGATCTGAGATGAGGCAGGATTTTTATTCCCCTTCAGCAGCTACACTTTTCAACTGTGTTAATATGCCACTGATAATAAACTCAGGCTGACCTAGTGTGCCAGAAACAGCAACAAGTGCATCTATCTCTAATATTGGTATTTGCATTGGTACGTGCATGAGTATTAACTCTGTGCTTCTATAAATTATTATGAATGTCACTTTGTGTCTTCAATAAGTTCAGTAACTTTCAAAATTAAACATCAATATTTGTCCGCTAAACATGACTGTTTAGATCAGGTTTCATCAGACTGCTATCTACTAATTTCCGTTCCCTCTGCCTGTGGATTATTTCCTCTGAAGCAGGATGACAGCTATGCCTTCCTGTGTCTACCATTTCCTGGCAGTGTCACTGGTTTTGTCAAGTGGCTGTGACAGGGGTACAGGCACTTGTCGCTGAGTGGTAAGCTCTGTCAAATTTAGCCATCTGTCCCAGAATCAGATGAGCGCTTGCCTGAGGCTTGTACCCATTTATTTCTGTTGTCTCCGAGACAGGAACAGCCTAGTAACTCTAAGGTCCTTCCAATCTACATTTGAGATTGTTGAGATTGAGGTGTTAATATGCAAAGAGGACAATTATCTGAAATATACAGGCAACATGTAAATGGACTAGTTCTTATTTAATGCTTTTCTACTCTGACTGAACACTCAAAGCGCTTATACAACACCTTTAAATTTACCCAATCACACCCATTCATACAAGCACTTCCATATGAATCTATGCTAATGCTTTTTTTATTGTGCAACATTCACACACATTCATACTTGTGTCGGAGAGCAACTTGGGGTTGAGTATCTTGCCCAAGGATACACTGGCAAGTTGCCCGGAGCAGCCGAGAATCAAACCGCTGACCTTCCGATCAGTAGGTGACCTGCTCTACCTCCTGAGCTACAGCCAGCCCTAATGTAATGAGTTCAGTTTGAATGCAGCAAAAGAGTCTGTAACAAAGACAAGAATGATAATAAATTTTCCCCATGTGTGGATTGTTTCCACAAGTTTATTTAGCTATATTGAAAATACTTACAGTAAGATAATTTATGCTTACTTTCTGCTCTGCTCTGCTGGTCATTGAGCAGCTCCACTAGAGCAACTGAGGTTAAGGGCCTTTTATTTGATGAGGCAGAGGAAAGAGCTGCTTGTCCAGGTTCCAAGGTTGTAACTGGCGAACTTGTGGTCGTAAGCTTGTTTTTCTTACCTTGAAGCCATCGCAGCTGGTTTTGTAACGATCTTCCATCGGCTACTGTTGATATTTTGTTGAAAAGATGTAGGATTTTTTTTAAGCATCTGACTTGCTGACTTCACCTGTAGCATGTGGTCTTAATACACGTGTGCCGGTGCAGAAAGCACCAGTATATCACTAATGTGGTCATGTGGGTCTCTTCCCCAGGTGTTGTGGCATTGATGGGTAATTTGTCATTGTGCTGCAGTGATCCTAAGTGTTTATGACAGATGTCAGATCAACTTTGTATTTTTTCTGAGGCCTTCATCTCAACTGCTTAATCGTCCACTTCTATCTGCACTGCCAAAGTGCAGCCTGGTCTTTGGTACCATGTCCCCTTTCATTACTATGAGTAATAAACCCACAGATGCGGAAGGCGAATGGAGAATTATCTTTGTTTACTTTCATTTGATGGCAATGTGACAGGCAGCAAGCAGCACAGAATAAAGCTTTGACAGCGTATCTTGCTTTGGCCACACAGAGTCATGGTAAAAAGAATGTTAACTTCATTCAGTTCTAAAGGTTTATATATCAGGACATAGTAAAAATCAGCTGGTCCTTAGTACGTCCTAAAATTAAGTAAATCCAATATCAGATTAATATCAGATTAACAAGTACACATGACATATTCCATCCTGTCATTTATTTATTTAACAATAGTAGGACATTGTTACTGCTTCCATAGGAATAGGGCAAGTAGCAGCTTCTTGCTGCTAATCAAATGCACTTGATTAATTGATCATCAGTAAGTGTGAGCACCTCTATACAAGCATAACTTTTTCCAGTTCGCTTGTGTGTGAACACAATGCTAAGGAGGACAAAAATCAGCAACAATCTTAAAGAAGCAATTGTTGCTGACTGTCTGTTTGGGAAGGGTTATAAGACCATTTCCATCATTATTACTCCCAAGTAGAAAACATTGAAAACAGTTGCCAAGCTTCCCAGGACTTGATGTCCCAACAAATTCACTCCAACTGTCCAGTGCTCAGAGAAACTGCAAAAAACCCAAGAACTACAGCTCAAACTCTACAAGCCTCAGCGGCTATGTTAAATGTTCATGACAGCGCAATTAGAAAAAGAGTGAAGACATATTGTGCTTGTTTGCAAGGAGAAAGTCTTCTCTCTAAAAGGAACGGTGCAGCATTGCTTCGGTTTGCAAAGTTGCTTTTGAGCAAAACACAAGACTTGTGGAAGACTACTGGTCTCCTGTATTCCCAAAATAGGGATGTTTGGCAAATAAGTGTAAGTAAGTGTGTGAGACTATCTGTCTGACAGCTAAAGCTTCAGCCAAATCAGATCACACAACAGACAATTCTACAACAGAATGGCTTACAAAGAAAGAATCAAGGTGTTGCAGTGGTCCAGTCAAAGTCCAGACCTCAACTCGATTGAACCGCTGTGGTTGGACTTTAAGAGAGCTGTGCATGAATGAACGCATGCAAACCTCAATGAATTGAAGCAATGTTGTAAAGAAGGGAGAGCCAAAATTCCTCCACAACAATGTGCAAGACTGATAAAATCAAACAGCAAAGGGTTATTTCAAGTTACTGCACATAAAGGTGGTTCGACAAGCTACTGAATCATGGTATCTGAGGTTGTATTTACTTAATTTCAAGACCTACTAAAGACCGAATGAATGTCCTGATACACAAAACCTTAGAGCTGACAGAGGGTGTACTTTCTTTTTACATGACAGTAAGCTCTTTCGCTTGGCGTTTGATTCTGTATGAGCTGCTGTTGTTGTTTATTTAGTCATTATTTCATAGTTTTATTTATATTTATTATATTAGTGTTAATTTTACAATTGATTGTATTCCTTAGCACAGTGTGTTCTGTTTTAAATTTTAATTTTATTGGTGTGCTTCTTTGGATGTACAGCACTTTAGTCAGTGGTACTGTTTTTAAAGTGCTTTATAAATAAACTTGGCTTGGCTAAGTTCTATTACACAAACCTTTGCCCTGAACCTGAAAGTTCGCATGCAGTAAGTTACATTCAGTAACATCAGATAATGGTAAAGGTGAAAATTTTTAAATTTTCAAGCAACACTAGTTAGAATGCGGCATGGTGACATTGCTTTAGTGGCACATTTTCTGGTGTCTCTTACCTGCCACCCACAGAGAAATCAGAGATGGCATAGAAGTACGAGCGCAGCACTTTAGCGTCCTTGAAAAACTCATCTCCAAAGGTGTTAAGCCTGTCCAAAGAGATGAGCAGGTCAGTGGCTGTCACCCATTCCTGGAAAAGAAAAAAAGAGAAATGTTAAGAAAGAAGAAAAGACACTCAGGGTTAGACAAAAGGAAAATGAAAACAAGTTAAAGGAATGCAGAGAACCATCATCAGACAGTATGTTGGCTGCTGCCATTCTTGACACAAGAAAGCAGACAAGGAGGTTGGAAAGGGAAAAAACAAAGAAACAAACTGGGCTTTAGTTGAAAGGGGTAAAAGAGGCAAGGATATATAAAATAGCAAATGTTGACAGAGGAAAGGGAAGAAGACCTTGAAAGGAAGATATGGTCAAGAATGCCACAGTGTAGCATAGATATGATGGGGAGATAATGAGTATGGTGTAAGAAATTGAGTTAATGTCAGAAAGAGGGCTGCAGAAAAAGGGGGTTAATGGAGACTAAAGTTGAAATATGAAAAAAACATGAGAAAAGAGACAACATTGCAGCACTGCTTCAGTATAATGGATGGCACTTGGCAAAGCTCCCACCACTGATATGATTTAAGCTCCTCTGTTTGAGACTACTGCAAAGGTACAGGCAGGATGAAGCAAGAGTGGGAAAAGAAGGTAAAGAAGGATAACACAAATGGTAGAAAAGCTAACGGGAAGTACAATAGTGGGTGGAAGATAAAAGTGAGGCCAGGTAAAGAGAGAACAAATGACTTTTTTTTTCTTTGCTCGTGAACAGAACAACTTTAAAACAAATAGCTGGAGAGAAACTTTCTTTCTGTTTCTTGGCTAGTTTGGGACTCTGTGGGAGTCCTGAGGAAGCCTGTCATGCTTAATGTTTTGAAGCTTCTCCCCAGAGATGTCTTTGAAGTCTGGCAATGGGAGACGAGGAGATTGGAGCGGATGGGCCACAGACTAAAAACATGTGTGAGGAGTTCATTCATTCATTCTTTTCTCAGCTACTACAGTGTAGCTTTGCAGGGCTGCGGTCCACCAAGCAGGACCTAAAAGATAATACTGACTGTTAAACATAAAGCTATGTGTAATTTACAAATGCTTTGTTATCAAATTCTAAAGTGTACCTTAGTCTTTATCAACATGGCTAAATGATGGAAAATGTTTACATCAGTGGATGCTCCACTGAAGATGTAGCCTTCACTTTTAGTGGATATAACATCCAAATGTTCTGCAGTGCCAGTGTGAGTTTAACATCTGAGTGGGAATGGTAATGTTGGAATTTAAATGCATTCTTTTAACTGTTCTTTTTCCAGCATGGAATGATTGTACAGCATACAGTATATCTTTAGTTGTTTTGTTTTTTTTTACTTTAAAAACAAGAATTGGGTACACAAGTTTGAATATATTTTGGATTTCCTCTAATCCACACAGGGTCGTAAGCCTACTTACAGGGTCAAGAAGGAGGACTATCTCCAAATTCTTTAACTTCACATCAAATGAACAGCTAGATAGTTGCAATTTGGATGGAACTGGGTGCTCCAACAGGACAATGATTCCAAACACACATCCAAACTGGTTTTGGAATGGATCAAGCAGGTTAACATTAAGCTTCTGGAATGGCCTTCCCAAAGCCCCACAACCTCAACCCTAGTGAAAAGTGTGTGGACTTAAAAGCCTGTTTGTGCGAGGAATCCAGCCAATTTAAATGAACTCCACCAACTCTGCCAAGAAAAACGGTCAAATATCCAATCAGAATTATGCCAGAAGCTTGTTGATGGCTGCCAAAAGTGTCTGATTGAAGTGCAACTTTGAGGAGCATTTAACCAAATATTAGTGGGGGAGTATGTAAATATAACCCTGCATGTGTACCTTTGGCCCTGTGTGGATTAGAGAAAATTCAAAATATATCCAAACTTGATAAAGAAATCATTAAAACTCCATGACGAGTGTATGAAAACATTTCATCCTAACTGTATATTATCCAGCATGGCTGTGAACCTTTAAGTTTGACCACTGAGAGCTTTTTGTTTCACTATATGGTGATTGTCAACCTCCAGAAACGTAAAATGTGCTTGAGACAAATAATACATCACTGTGATCAAACAGCCTTGGTTGTGTTTACCACCTGTTTTCATATACCATATCACATGCACTGCTTGTTTAGCAAAAGGAGCCATGCCTAATCGGCTAAATCTGGAGAAAACTGACGCATGCTGACACAAGTTTAAACTGAACAGGGTGTTGACCGGGTACTAAAATGCGTTTACATCTTCTGTATTGAATGATCTTTGGATGGTAGAGCATAAGAATTCCTTCAACAAAACATTTGATTGGAATCTATGTAGCACCAGTGAGCATTGAGAAAATTTCCATTTCTCTGCCTCCCCATAGTTAGCATGTAAAAAAGCACAGTTCAGTATTCGTCATGGTTCAGCAGAGGAAAATGGTTAATTGGGAAATAGCAAGAAATGAAAAAAAGATGCCATGTCTGAACCCTTTAAGGCTCTCATCACAGGTACCTACTGTGATCTTTCCCAGCTTAAAATAGCCTGAGCAGCACTGCAGTGAAAGTTTAGAACTAAATTATCTTTAGAAGAGCTGCTTCTTGGGGGCTTTCTTGTGCTGTCAGCACGACCGGCATCCTCCTATTTCAAAGAAGACAATCTTGGGATTTAGACCACCTGCATGGTTGGTGCCTGCAGATCCAAGAGACATACTGCTGTGGCATCAAGTGGTCATGGTCTCCACGCTGAAACATCTGGTGTAAATGTGCTGCACACGTTCCTGAATGGTTGAACCCTTGTACAAATGGTCTCAGCATGACTACTGGACGTGGGTCAGCTGTGTCAGTAAACTCAATAATGAGGACTATTTAAAGCGGGGTCAGCAATGTGCAAGTTGTGGTAAAATGTGGTAAAATCTGTAATTAACACTTTCTGTTTAAAGAGAAGATTTTTTTTCTTCCAATTAGATCATCTGAAGGCTCATTTTAGCAACAATCTGACAATTCATTTAATCTCATTCACCTCTTGAAGGTTTGACCTGAAATGCCCCCTCTCTTCATTATATCTTATCTTTATATTTTCCCTTCTTCCAGTACTGTCATTTTAGTCCACGTCAGATTTTCTATATGGTTCTGTGATTTTGCAACCTATTGAGACTATTTGGTAGTAAGAGTAACTAAAATGTTGTACAAACGTGTGCATGCTATTGTTCGGGGACTTGCTTATTGATTTTGCCCCTGCTTGACTTGGCTCAACTGGCTAATGGGCTTTGGGATGATGCTTTATGACCCTGATGCACTGAGAAAACAGATGCTCATTCTTCATTTTGTGGTACACTACCTGACTATAACATGATTTTCATCCATGGCTTCTGAGAGGAGCTGGGAGCACAGGGGATCAGATATGATAGAATATCACACATCTGCTGCTGCTTACAAAATGTTTTTGATTGCTCATCTTTTTCTACTTTGTCACCCATGCTATTCTACTATATCTAGCATCGGGCCATCTCTTGGGTGTGATGCCATTATAATTTCCTCACAATGAAAAAAAAACAAAACCTTCCCTCATGTACAGCTGATGAAAAAAAGGCCACATAAATAAAAACAAGCGGTAGTCTGAAAATCTTCAACTCTGCTGTATAATGTCCTATTTATAGCATCTTGCACTTTTTCTGCTAAAAAAACAAACGTATTTTTCTTGACTTTGACTCAGAAAGATTAAGTCTTCTTGAATAAAAAGTAACGTTGAGAGTTTTCAACCAGGCTTTATGTTTTGCAAGGCTGTGGGGAGACCAGCGCTTAGTCCCCAAAGTAAAAATAGAATCTGGGCATCTGCTGCTAATTTGCCCACAAATATACGGTTTGCTGTTTTAATGCTTTATGTCCGTCTCTGTCAAGTGGCAACCTCCAGGCTGAAAAATAAAGCCAACCTGAAAATGCCAAAAACAAACGTATGCGTGTGGTAGCTGGAAACTGGCTTCAAAGCAAGTCAATCCCAATAGACTCCCATTTAAAAAAATAATACAAATTTATAATAAGAATACACATACAATATCTACAGACTGGTGCAAAAAAAAAAAAAAGTTTTGGGGACTAAGCAGCGAGCTACTAGTTCTCTGCTAGGGTTCACTTAAGCTAATTGGAGTTACTGAACTAAAGTGTTTGTGGTGCTAGTGCCTGTTCTAGCATTTTAATGCAATTATCTGACAACATGAAATTAACTAAATGGGTGACACCACGGGGAGTGCGTCCATCTCTTGTATACAGTCTATGGTTAGGAAAAAGCTGTTTTATTTCTGTTTTAGCGTGATCAAAAGTTTCAAAGCTATTGGACAGGGCACTTTGTTTAATTATTAAACAAACAATTAGCACATAAACAATCATTTATGCTAACATGCGTGTCTTTATCAACGTGGGGCCGTTTTGGACGCCGGTATTTCACTTACTTTGATTCCAGCCTCCAACCCAACACATAGATTGATGAAATTAATTCTTATCATTTCAAAATTCTAACACACATTAAAAGCAAATTCTCTTCCATTTATCATAGAGTACAAGACCATTATTATACAGAAGAGTAATTAGTTATGCTCGGCAGAACAGTGTTAATTGTGTAAGGAAAAAAAAGTAGATATAGTTCCAAATATCACTTAGTCTACTGAAAGGAAGCTGTTTCTTAGGGTTAATTAGTAGTCAGCCCATAACTTATTTGTGCAAAGCACAGCACAAGCTTAATTAACTTTGATTCTGGCTCCCATGGAATTTTTAGCCCACAATGCTGCAATGATGCTGACTTAGGCTACAGCGTGTGAGAGTGGCAAAGAGCCAGTCCTTTGAATAAAACAATGAACGTGTAATGATCAAGCGAGCAGGTTCACAGACATGCATCAGGCCACATGTAGCAAAGTTTTTTTTTTTTGTATTCCACACACAGCCTTACAATACATCTTTGCTTAGGGGTTTATAACCTTCACCCTCACCTCTAAAATCTCTCTGGTCTCTTCTTCCTTGTCTCTCTCTCCCTCTACTTGTCTTTCTCTCTCCTGTCTTCCGTCTTTCCCTGTTTCCTTGAACTCTGAAGCCTCTGGCTGCAGGCAGTGACAGGAAAGGGAGCAGTGTCCCTCATTCCAAAGTTAATAACTTTTTAATTTAATTGCTTAAGTTCACTGTGCCCTCAATATGTATTTTTTCCCCTTTTACTCATTGTCATTCAATGCCGGAGCTCCAATTTGCCACACAGCTTTCTAGAGTGAGAGAGAGAGAGAGAGAGAGACACTGAAGGCGAGGGGATGGACTGGTGGCAGGGGAGACAGACAAACCATTTTAATGGATGACTGAACAAATTAAATTTGAATTCATACAGCAGCTTTCATCTTCTGCATGATTATTGAAAAAAAAAGAGCTTAACAAACTTGACAACAAGGCTCCCTTTGAAGTAAGCCATTACTTTACGAGGTGAGTGTTATTTATTTCAAATAAAAATCTCATTTAGCAATGAAAACACAACGCATTAGATCAACGGTAAGAACGCTATATTTTCAAATATGGCATGTACGTGAATAAGACAAAAGCACCTGCGCAATTCAGCACCATATTTGTTTGATTTAATTTTGCTTTGACCTCTCAAAACTGCACGAGAAATATTCTAAGAGCAGCAGATGAAGCGCGCGAAGTCTCCATATCAAAGTGACACACTCCTCAAAACGAGGCAGAAGTAGCAATAGTGAGAAAGGATTAAGATGCTAATAAAACAGACAGGATGCAATTTCTGTTTTAAGCCTCATGAAAAATGCATAGCTCTGTACAGCCAATATGCAGAGGAAATGGCACACTGACATGGCACATAGACGAACAGGAATCATTTTATGCTCTGTTGACAATCTCCTTGTAAAGAGTTTGTTTTCAACCCCTGACACAAGTGCCCAGCCTTTATTAACCTTGCAAGAAAAAGTTTCCTGAGGTTATCTTTCCCTACTGTTATCTTTCACTTTTTTATTGATTCTGCATTTTTAGCAGTTTTGGCTTCTTTTATTATTTATTTTTCTATTTTTATTTTTCGACTATATCGCTCATTCACTTTTTCTTCCTGACCTTTGTGCTTCTGTAACAAGGGAATTTCCCCAGTGTGGGTTTAAGCTCATTAAGTCTAAACATAATGTATGTTTAGAAGGTTTTTCTTTTTTTTGACTCAGTGTAGTTTAAGTGCAACCACACATTGTATATTTACAATGCAGCCCTTTTCTTTAAAGCCGTCCTTGGTTGAAATGTCTTGATGGTCTGGCAGTAAAAACAGTGTCCATAAGACGGGCATTATATGATAGGCTGTGGCCTATTTTGCACCCCCGGGATATGATTTTACTCCATGAGCTGGATCACTGCACATGTCTATAGAAATGCAATGCTGCTACAAACAGTTCTGAAAATAACTGGGCAGCATTTGCTTGGGGCGTTTACTCTGATTACATCAGTGTTATGAAAAACACGTTCTGTCTGAGCAATGGCATTAACAAAAGGGACCGAGGCTTGTTTTATAGATATGGTTTTACAGAGGCTAATCACTGATTGCAATCGTGATTGAATTTTTTTTTTCTTCTTTCACATTACTTGGAAACTGCTCTTAAGAGTTTGCATTTTAAAAAAAGAAATTAAAGCAAAGTCAAGACAAATGGAAAGCTTACTGAAATGCTTCATATGTTTTACGTGCTCCATAAGACTCTATCACCTGCTATATTTTTCTTACTAGTATAGTCTTTTCTGCATTTTCCTGTACAACAACTCTATCCATCCATCCATCCTATCCCAGCTGTCATAGAGTGAGAAACAGAGTACCCCTGGACGGGTTGCCAGTCGGTCCCAAAAAGACAGACAACCATTCCCTCCCATATTAACCTAACCCCATGCATGTTTTCGGACTGTTGGAGGAAGCCGGAGTGTGCATAGAGAACCCATACAAACATGGAGAGAACAAGAAACTCCAGACAGAAAGGTTCCAGTTCAGATTTGAACTTCTTGTTGTGAGGCAACAGTGCAAACCTCCACACCACCGTACAACACCATCATCAGCATCATCTGAATTGAGTAAAATGCTATGAAACTGAGTACAGTAAACTATAAAATCATCATGGAAACTTAAATTTAGTCTGAACTAAGAAGCAGAAATTGACAGGTCACCCTGGCTTTTGTAGTTTTAGGTTATACCTGCAGTTTAGTCAAGTGTAGTTTAACCACTTGATTTTTGTCATTTGGCTTAATAGGTAAAAGATTTTCCCTCCTCATCTTTTCTGACTTTTTTTTCATTATTTGTTGCATTTGTCTAGGGTAAGTGTCACTACTGGTACTATAGCATGAGGGGATACCTGCACCCTACAGAGGTTACACAGGTATTCGTACACTCTATTAATAATCATTTTTAAATTGTCAGGTGTTAGTTGCTAGTCTAATGGTAAGCCTTAACAGATGTATCTATGCTGATGGTCGGATTAATTACTGAGTTTATCTCAGAGGGATCAATAGGAGAGAAGCAGTCGAAATAAAGATCAGCATTTAATAAAGCTGCTGTACTTGATGACACATCTGGCACATTTGTGGGATGCCTCTCTCCAGGAGTTAAAATTTTCTATGTAAAAATGGCTCCCTCCCTTTTACCTCGGTATCAGAAAAATAAAATAAAAGGCTAGCAGCACCAATATGACATCACATATGGCATTAAGCATTCATACAGGTAGTGAAATGAGACTGTTTTTAATTATTATCCACATATGGCATTTTAATCATATTCACATGAAGTGCGGATTAATGAAGAGGGTTCTGGAGATGAAGGGCTGCTTCAGAGTCTGTGATTTCTGGAGACGTTTATTTAGTGACTGCTAGATTCATAGACAACAACAGATGTGCAGTTTATACTGGGTACATAAAAAGCATACAAAAAAAATCTAACAATAAAAGCCTTGCAAGTGGTTGTGAGTTTAGTTTTCTAGCTAATATTTGCTAATTTTGATCAAACAGCTCAGGCTGGTGGCTAAAAAGTCAGGAGATCACGAGTCTTTTAGATCCCTTATCTGGGAAATGTTAACATACATGAATACACTCCTCGTATTAATACAGCACACTGAATGTATTCACTTAATGTATAAAGGAGAGTGAGATGTGAGAAGAATATTTTAAAAGAAAACCTTCTAGATTTGAAGTTATGTCTATTTAGTTTGTATACAGAAGAAGAGGAGAACAAAAAAAAATAGTAAAATAATAACAATAATACAGCTCAGTATTCAAAAGCCAAAAACAAAACCCAGAGACTTTATTGAACATTTAAAAAAATAGTCATGTATTAACTTCCGTCCCTGTTCCTGTCTCCTTCCTTTTTACGACCTTTAATCTTACACACAATTAAGGCATATCATGGATTGTTTCTCTAACCACCACTGGTTATAATTGCCTGTTTTCTTCCTGTTACAATATTAATAGTAGCTTAAGCAGGAAGTAGCACGCCAACAATAAAGAAGACTGTGCCCCACCATCTTTGTTTTGCTGATTCACTGTGTGGAAAAGAATACTCCTTTGCATTCCACCAGCTTTGATTTGGCATTAAAAAGGACGGCTGATGTGTTTTTGTCTCTGCTCACTACACCCATCTGTCCCATCACCCTTAAAATAGAGAAGGAATGAGAGATTTAATGAAAGAAATGGTGCAATTGATCCGTCTTTTATTCTAATGGGAGAACAGATCACAGTCAATTATGGCTCTTCTCATCTTGTTGTTTAAAGCGAGGCGGAGAGGGGGAGGTGAGATGAAGGAGAGTGGGTGTTTGGCAGGTCTGTTGAGAGATTTGCCACACAATCTATGTATTCTTAGCTTATATTGATCTCGAACTGCTCTATAATCAGTGGGTCGATGTCTTTCAAAGCATCCTGAAATAGAGCCAGCAAGACCATTAGTAGTCACGTTTTAATGTAACTAACACTTCAACACTGAATACCTACCTGCTAAAGACCTCATGTTGCTACACGGCTTCATTGTTTAAATAAAAACATCTTAAGGTTCGAGAGGTTAATGAGAAATGCCAGTTGTTTGAAAGGGTAATTAACCAGTTTTCACAACTGTCACTGCTATGGTAAAAAAAAATATCGATGACTTGGAAAGAAGGAACGGCCCAGCTTGTGTATTTTTGCGCATTAATTACAATCAACAAGTAATTAGAGGCTTGAGTTGTTGAAATGAGAGTTGCACACCTGCAGAGACGACAACTCATTAAACAGTAAATAAATAGATGATTGATTTATTTAAGTGGAGAAACAATATGTAAAATTCTTTTTGCAGTTTTCTACAGTTTTCCACAGCAGCGGTCATTAATTGAATCAATTGAATCACAATGTGAATTCAGTAATAAGAAAAAATATTTATGCTACTGCAGTAGGCGACTCGAGCTGCACTGCATCATACGTAGCATGCCTCACTCTTCTGCTCACATCACATACCAGGCACACCCGCTGAATTTAAGCTGAATTTTTTTTCCTCCTGACATGTCCGTGGCGCAGTTGCCTTGCTTTGCTGCCTGCTGTTTTAATCAATCCACCGTCCCAGCACACACCTGTAGGCTCTGGTGGATATTTACTTATCACACCCCAGGTTTTATATGTAGCATATTTGTGAGCTTGGAGCCTAGATGCTGAATTCTAAATGTATTCCACTGCTGAAATAAATCAATCTTTTTAAATGTGAGTTGCCTGACAGAACTTATTATATGGAATCTTATAGGGAAATTTGGCCCAAATTACTTTGTACATATAAAATTAATCATTAACCAATATGGATCATGTTTCACATACTTCCTTAGTTAAGATTTAATACTCTGAGACACAGTAGATAATATTACAGACCAAATGAGGCATGAGACAACACAACTGGCTAGAGTAGAATAGAATAAACTAGTATATAAGCAAGTGCTGACTGACATACTCATGCAAACCTAACCTACTTTTTTTTCACAGATGGGATCCTGTTGAGCTTTCACCACACACTAATGCAATAATTGATTGATGTTTCTTTTCAGCTGGTCACAGTGGTTCCACATACACAACACTGTGGGAATGATCACAGAGTTGTTGACTGAGGAAGAGACACCAAAATCAAAAGCTGCTTTCTGTGGCTGTGCCTCGGGGACGCGCTGTAACTGTGGACGCACCTGTGACGCACACTTTCCAAGACAGACTGGTGGGAAAGTTTCTGGGTGAATCGCTAAAAGAGCAAAAAACAAAACCAGTTCACTAAACATTAGTCATAACCACTCATAGGCCACTCTGTTGGGTTCACCTATTTAACTGCTCTAACGCAAATCTGTTCAGCCAATCATGTTGCAGCAACTCAGTGCATTTAAGTATATAGATGTCAAAATGTCCTTGTCATGTTCACACAAGCATCAGAATGGGGAAGAAAGGTGACTTAAGTGACTTTGAACGCAACATGGCTGTTGGAGCAAGACTAACTGGTCTCAAGATTTCAGAAGCTGCTGATCTGCTGGGATTATCCCCACAAAACCATAACTGGTGTTTCCAAAGAAAGGTCCAAAAAAAGAGAAAATATCCAGTGAGCAACCGCTAGACTGGATTTGAAGATAACCCGCTTTGAGCAGATAGGAACGGAACAGTAGCTCAAATAACCAATCGGTACAACCATGGCACTGTATGCCAAAGAGCATCTCTGACTGTACATTACATAGATCCTTTGAGCAGGTGGGCTACAACAGCCGAAGATCACACTGGATATCACTCTTATCAGCTGAGAACAAGAAAGCGAGGCTACAGTTCAGAATGTTCACCAAAAATTGACAATAGAAGTTGTAAAACATTAGCATATGAGTCTTGATTTCTGCTGCAGCATTCATATGTTAGAGACAGAATTTGGCGTCAGCATGAAAGTATGGATCCATCCTGGCTCATATCAACACTTCAGGCCGGCGAATAGTGTGGGGGATATTTTCTTTGCACCCTTCGGGCCTTTTAGTGCAAACTGAGCTTCGTTCAGTGCCACAGCCTGAGTATTCTTGTTTTGTCATTCCCTGACCACAGTGTACCCAGCTTCTGATGGCTGCTTTCACAACCATCATGCACTGTCACAAAGCTCATACCATCTCAAACTAGTTTTTTACATAACACTGAGTTCACTGCACAAAATAGCCTCCACTGCCACAAGATCTCAGTCCAACAGAACACCTCTGGGATGTGTAATGGGATATTGGCATCATGGATGTGCAGCTAACAACAGCAGCTGTGTGATCGCGTCAATATGGATCAGAATGTCAGAGGAATGTTTCCAGCACCTTGTTGAATCTATGCCATGAAGAATTAAGGCAGTTCTGAAGGCAAAACCTGACACTAATGCTAGCAAGGTGTACCTAATATAGTGTCCAGTGACTGCATAGGAATCCAGTGATGTAAGGCAGTCATTTTAAGAGTTACTGAATTTTATTCCACTAAAAACCAAACAAAGGATCTCTAATGGTGGCGCTTGATGAAAACTCACAGGATTATCGAAATGTAACAGATTCATGACTGTTTTGGAGTGAGTCATTTGTGCAAGCTGTCATGACCTAAAATAACGTCAGCTGGAATAGACTCCAGTGTGTGCTATGGTGAGATGTAAAAAAAAAAAAGGCCCCAGCTGAAACTCAATCTCTGGTCTCCATTTCAAAGATAAGTAGGCCTCCTAAACTGCATATTAGCATTCTTTTACAGGAAAAGTGCTCCTTTTATGTTGTTAACATGGATCATTTCAACAACAGAAACAAATGAGATATGGTGTAAAAGCAGAAGTACAAACTATAGAGGCACTTTCTTGATTAGTTGTTTAAATTCTTCAGGATGGCGTTAACCCCTGCACCACCAGGTAACTGGAATATTGGGGCTAACTATTTTAACTGGTCTTAGGAGATTAAAGTGTTCACAACACTGCAACACCCGTTCTTCCTTTCACACTAGTTATAACTCTTAGAGTACCTGTTTCCCATTCCTCCTTTATATAAGCCTTAGTCCCTTAATTACTTAATCCCACGTAATCCTTTCATGGCGAGAAAGGCATTTCTTTCTGTCTTAATTCATGAAGCATGCATTTTCAACTGAAAACGTAATGCTCATTTCACAATACCTCTTGAAAGCAGCCCGTCTTTCCAGCCTAGAATTTAGTCAGCTATTGTCCCAGTCTGCCATAGTCGGAGTTATATAAGAGGTAGATACAGAGGCCAAAATAGCAGCTCAGTGGTAGATGGTTGGTGTGAAAGGATTAATCAGAAAAGGACAGCTTAATAATCTCCAGACTAGAAAACCAGGCTGCAGCTGTATTTTTCGAGCAAACATTTTAAAACTGCCCTCATGCAATGAATAAATAAAATAATAAAAAGAAATGTGGATCCACCAGTGTAAGAGGTGAAACAATGTATATACACTGGACAGGGAAAAAAAGTGTGTGTGTGAGAGTGAGTGAGAAATGCAACAATGAAGCAGGGAATAATGGGAGTGTGGCAAGAAGATGCTTGTGGAAACATCCAGTTAGTTCTTTTTTGACTGTGGGTTAAGAGACTATTGCTAAGCCGCAGACATATTTATTTTTTCATTCACTCTCCTTTCATTGTTGTCCTAGCGGGACAGATGGAGTGGAGTCTTTGGAGTCCAATCCACTTCTGTTGTCCCTTTCCTCTTTCATGCGGCTGTTTGTCATCTTACTGACAGTAGCCTGCTTAACAATGTGCCAAACCTCCAACAACACTAAAGCTAATCCAATAGTGCATTTCATTTCTATTTTCACTGCAGCAGATGCAAAGGAACCTTACAGTACATAGCAGAGATGTGAAGAAAATGTCCTGATCCTTCTCAGGGCAGCTTAGCTTGTGCTTGAGAGATGATGTGGCTTCGCCACTGCCTCCACTGCCCTCCGTCTTTTCCTAGTTTAAAATGTGATCACTCTGGAAGAAAGCAGCCTCTTTCTACTCTGCAGGAGGTTGCACAAATATCACCCATTCAAAGAGCCTAAGTTGACGACTGGGGTAGTTTTTTTTTTTTTTTTAATTCACACAGCACCTGCCAAAGGAACCACATTTTTTGTTGTGGAAGG
>VUQK01028271.1:39024-54843 GCA_015106715.1 Bujurquina vittata | reverse complement strand
TTGTGATGGATGTAACTCAGCAAACACTGAGAAGCACTTCTTCCCTGTCCTCGTTTCAGGATAGTGTCCGGAAATGGAGGGTAATTAGGAAGAGGCAAATGAAAGGCGTTCAGACAAATGCAAACAGGAGTTTTGGAGTGTGCGTCTGGAGGTGGAGGCAGGCAGTCCCCCCCCCTTCACAAACTGTGTGTTTAACTCCTGCAGTTGCATCAAAAACAGGATCTTCATGCATGAGCTCCTATAGCTGGACTGAGCTTGCTGACATCATCTTTTAGGGACTAATGATGGGAACTTTCTGGGGAATTCCAACAACACAAACAATCACGGCCTCGGTAAAGCTTTATGGACACCGCCATCATCCACTGTCCAGTATCTGTCACACAAAGTGTGTGTTTCTAACATTTGGTGTGAGTCCACATGGACAAAAGCAGAGTAAACAGTTGCAGGTTTAGGTACTCTGATAATATACTACTTTATATACTACTTTAGGGACTTTTTTATATTGTACTTCTACATCTGTCATGCATTTATGCTTTACACATTTCCTGGAAATACAGAAGAAGGTTTTCAGACCCTGCTGTGGAAATTAGCCCTGTGAAGCAGCCCGTTTGCTGATCGCATTAAACACGTCCATCTGTGGACACTTGCTTTCTGACCTGGTCACCCTGCAGATTAATTCTGGCCATGTCTGATCTGATCTTTGGTCTCTAAAGCTCCACTCTGGCAGTCGGGTTTCACCGTGCGACCGGGAACCAAAGATTGTCATCGACAGATGTGTCCAACACCCCAAAATCACAGTCAAATAAGAGTTTTAAAAAGTAATTTTTAGGTTTACCACTCCTGGCATTCACAGCCTCCATGTCTGCAGGAGAGTATTAAGATGGAGCAGAGATCTCACTGACACAAGGAGCACGACTTAAATCACTTGACCAAAGTACTGTTGCACCATCAGAGCCAGTGTAAGGCGTGTGAATGCTGGACGCCAACTTGGTTTTCACTCTTCAAACACATTCAGACATAAAGGACACATTTTCAAAGGCCATAACTGAGCAGCTCGAATTCGCCCACAATGCAATGCACACATTACTGTGGTGCTCGAGGGGGGCAAAGGGCGACCAAACTGTCAGTGAAGTGAATGCAGCTTTAAAAGCGAACCTCAAACAGCAGCTTAAGACAAAGATCTGTGATTAAGCAGTGTTATTTCAGGCTAAATGATAACCGGAGCTCCCACAAAGCAGCATATTTTCTCACTTCCTCCGTGGGGCGGTTTGGTTTTTACGTAATGCTTTCAATAAAAATAAGCAGTTCACAGAATGATCAGTGGATTATCCAGACTAACAGGATTTGCAAGGAAATGCTTTGCATGATTTTTTTCTTAAACGTTACAGGGAGCGCTGAGTAAAATTCACTTCATTTTTAGCGCGGTGGAAGAGAGGCGTGAGAGAATGAAGGTCTTAGCAGCAGCAGTTAATCCACTTCACATCATAAATGCAGATTAAACCATATTCCAAAGACAGTTTTTAATTTGCAGTTAGAGCAGTTATAAGTTAAAATATTTGATTGCGGTTCAGCACCTGAGTTTCAGAATGTGCCTTTATCTGTCCACAGCTGACAACACGAGCACAGCCGCTTCAGTGACAGTGAGCATGCTCAAAGCATCACCTCTGGATTGCTGAGCTCCTCGTTCTCTGTGATTTAACGTGCTGACGGCGTGTCGACTGCCACACGCCTCCTCCTGCTGCTGCTGCTTTAGCATCATCATAAGCACCTAAAACATCAAAACACTCCTGAGTGTCTTCCCGTTCAATCCTGTGTGCAAATAAAAAAAACAGAAGTAGAATCTGATACTGTGTTACAGTATCAGGGGAGGAGCTGGTTAACTCAGCCAAACAATGAATAGATCTCCTTTGGGAGAACCTGCTGGGTTTTATTCTGTAACCTTTTCTAGTTCAAAAATTCACTCTGTGTTTGCAGTTTTTGCTATTATAGCTTTTTTACTTGTGTGAATGCTGTGTTTGAATAGAGAACGAGACTTTTTAATCATTAATAACTGAGAACAGAGATTATATGTCAGCTGGCAAGGAAGCACATCAGTGTTCCCTGAGATGGGCTGGAGGAGGCAGATGGATGGATGACACCACTCTGCATTGAATCATTAAATGGAACTTAAATGTTCCATTCATCCTAGCTAGAATAACTCTTTACATCACGTTTAGGGATTCACTGATAGGTGTCTGCATGTTAATGGTGTTGACAATATAAAGGCATATTAGCTCATTTGGGGACAGTGCTGCTGCTGCAGCTAGCGCCAGAATGCAAAACAAGTCAATGAAACACACACACTTTGAAGATGCTTCAGCGAGTTACATGCTGTATGTGGCATTCACGGTAAAGACAGACAGACGTGAGCGCTCGTGCAGGAGCCAGCTGCCACTCACAGCCGTGCACAGTCCGTGCACGTGCAAAACAAAAGCTTCATGTAGCTCAACAATCACAACAAGCTTTTCTTCCTGTTTCTCTGATTGTTCACGTTATCGCTTTCAAACACTCGCTCAAACAACATTAGTTGATTAGCCCAACCGCTAAGAGGCAGATATTCATCAGGCCCGCTCTAATGTCCTCTGGGACTGATTGGATCTCCTTCAATTTCCACCCAAAACAATCACGCACTGAAACCAAGCACTCCCCTTTCAAACAGAAATGCCACCATTTGCAACTCCAGCGGCACAGAGGCATTCATTATTTTCATCAGCTTCTTGCTCCCCAAAGGGGATCTGCAGCCGGCGGGGTGTAATTGAATTAGCCCAGTCCCAACCAGCAGCAAGATTGATACAGGAGCCCCCATGTTATTTGGTCATAGATCTGAAGCTGGTGCCAGGGTCTAAGTGAACCATAACTAAAAGCTTATTGACCCTCTGCAGCTGCCATATCGGCTAATATCTCATGGGCTGCACGCTGGTGACTAAATGGAGCTTGTGGACAACAGCAGTGTGCAGCGATTATAATACTGAGAAAAGCATTTGTATTCTTTCTGGTTCAATATCTTACAATAGATATAACAACACAGAGTCGGTTAACTCATGATACAAAATAACACGTGTAAGCAGGAGGGCTGGCATTCTTACTGAAATCGCTAATACAACTGCTTGCTAAATGTAACCATTTTGAATCCATTAACGAATACAGAAGTTTGCATGCAACATTCACAAATAAATGGACAAAAATGTTTCAGAAGTTGAAAACACTGTACCAACAAGTTCACTGGAATCAATCGTGGAAACTGGAGATGCAGCAGGGAGATGAGAGCAGCCTCCGGGCTTCAGTTCAATTGACGTCATTCTTTCAGTCAGACATTAATCGGGCTCAAGGCTTCGTTCAGTCGTAGAGCAGGCGAGCTAACGTACTTGTGAAATTATGTGCTTCACACAAGGTGTTAGTAGCTCTGTTTTTAGTGGCATATAATGCACGAGGTCAGGTCAGAGACTGGAGGACGTCTCATGTTACAAGCTCTGCATTGTTTTCCAGGTGACTGCTGTTTGAGCGTTCATGTGATGCCACGCATCCACACAGGTGTCGTATTAAAATCAGTCCAACCCAGAAAGAGTGCTGCTATGACGAACAGAAAGGAGTGAAAGAGGCTAAATGGCGTTCTTTTGTCAGATCCCAGAGAAGCTGCAGAGTTGCACAAAGCACAAGCTTTAGCATGCTGGATGCTGCGACAGCCATTTATCAGCCATGAGACTGTTTGGGAGCTTTGTTTTCACGCAGCTTTTTTCTCTTTTTACTTGGTTGCTGTTCACATTGCCTTCAGGAAAAGAGTGTTCTGTTAAATACCCAACTTCACAGCATTAACCCTGGACAATGAAAAACAATGCATTTAAATGTGATAGCTTGTCTTCTATAGGCCCATATATGAGGAGTTTTACAACTCGTCTCAGTCTTAGTCAGTATAAAACATGGACGGAGCTCCGTTTGGAAAAATGAAGCCAGTGCCTAAAAACCTGCATTCTATATGAAGGCCACCAGACGGCGCTAGCTGTGGTTGCAAACCGCTTTCTGTCCTGACTTCTGTAAACACTTCATGTCTTTGTGGTCTCGGTGGCTCGGTTTAGGTCATATTGAATAAAAATTTAATCTGTTTTGTAAATTTTGGTTATACCATGCTTCAAAATGAAAGATTATCTGTTGTGTAAAACTGCACGCTCACTGGCTAACAAACTCAGTGGCTAACAAGCTCAGTGGCTAACAAGCTCAGTGGCTAACAAGCTCAGTGGCTAACGAGCTCAGTGGCTAACAAGCTCAGTGGCTAACGAGCTCACTGGCTAACAAGCTCAGTGGCTAACGAGCTCACTGGCTAACAAGCTCAGTGGCTAACAAGCTCAGTGGCTAACGAGCTCACTGGCTACAGTCAGACCCGCCCCCCCTCATCACATTTGTTTTTTTACAACCCTGATGGTGACTATGGAAACGTTCATCTCGCGGTTTAAGAACAAGAGATCAATAACCAGTGAGTGACATCACTTACATAGTTACGTCCATCTCTTATAATATCCATGCCCTCAGAATTATTCTCAACCATAAACCAAATGCACCTGCCACAGACCATAATACCCCCAAACACATTATGCAAATCTGTGTTTCCTTACATGCAATTTTTTTGATCTGTTTCCTTTGTTTAGAAGAATTTTGAATATTTTTCTCTACAGTGTGACTGCAGTGACTTCATTTTTCCAAATAACAGTGAAAGTTGCATCTAGGCTGAGAGCAAAACAGAGTTTAAAGTAAGTACTATAAATATTAAATTATATTTGTCCAGTGGAAGGAAACTGACTCAAAATAGGCCACTATTTACTAAACAAGCACACCAGTGTTATGTTAAATATTAATTTAAGATGTTAAAATTCAAGATTCATGGGATCTTTACGTTTTGCTGACCTTTATCCGGACATCTCTTTCCTTCTGCTCGTCCAGTAAAGACACACAAAGCCAAAAAACCCTTTAAAAATGTCCATAAATCAGGAATCATTTAGACAGCTCAATTAGACTGCTTTCAGCTCAATGACCCTTTAATAACTGAATAGCCAGAGGCTGTTTGGAATCAACATAATAATAAGATACAAGTGATAAAGCCTAATCCACCTTCGGGGATGTTTGCCCTTTGGCCTTTTGAAAGTGATAGTCTGAACAGGACATGATGAGATTTTTTATTTATTTTTATATTAGAAAAACACTGATGTTCAGATTTGGCCCCAGATATGGTTAGAAAGAAACAAAACTGGGAGAAGATGCTGAACCAAAACGGCCAGTCCAGGAAAGCCAGCAAACAGGGAAGCAGACTGGGAATAAGGCATACTCATAACTAATATGGGCCCACATAACTACACAGTAAGAGCCGGGCAGGCAGTGAAACAAAGATATGACGTGAAATCAACTGAAGCACGCATGAAATAACTACCAAAACAAAACAGGAAGTGACTAAAGAGAGGAGGACAGAAGACAGGAACTCCAAACGCAGCACAGATTACCTCATAACCATAACAGACAGAGGATGAACACAAAGAGCCAAGAGAGCTGTGCATAAATGACTGCCCGCAATGAGATCTAAAAGTGGAACAAACCATCAGATCCTGAGCCGTGCACGAGGTTTAGTTTTCAGCCATTGGAGAGTCTCCTTCAGAGGGTTTTGGGTGAGCTAAACTAAAAACATTCTTGCTGACTCTCGTTACTTGTATCGTCCATCAGTTATAAGCTGTCGTGCCAGAAATGAACAACTAAAGCTGTGCTGCTCTAATTATCTGACAAAATCATTTATTACGCTGTCTGTTATTTTCATCAAGGAGCTGTTCTAATCTTGTTAGAGATCCCCCTGCCAGGACATTTATATTCTCGCCTATCATGCGTCGGCTCTCGGGTGAGATTGTGCAGATGTATATAACTGCTAAGATCGGGCTCTCAGAGGAATAAGCTGCTCCATCTGGCTATGGCTTCGCTCCTCTTTTGATTTCTTCTCCTGGTCCTGGGAATGTCCTTATTCGCCTGCTGCACTTCTATCTGCTGTGTAATTGGTGCATGTGCCCCGCCACCTGAGACTCACTTTAACCTCCCCAAAAACAAGAGAAGAGGGAAAGGAAGGGGATGAGATTCTTTCTGCACGAAATCAGCTTGTTGAAAGGTCGGCCGCAGAGCCGGCTGTGAGCGGCTGGAATTCAATAAAACGGTTTGAACAGACGCTCATTTCTGTTTTGATGCCATCAACACATTCTTAAAAAGTAGAGACGGGCATGTTTACCGCTGTGTTGCATCACATCTTTTTACAGCTACCCTGCTGAGAAGGTCTGGAAGCACAATAGAGGGTTAGAGTTTGGGACCTCCTTTGTCAGATTTTTGGCACGTAATTATAAAATTGTCAGGTAGGCCAGTTTAGTGCTGGTACCGTGGAATCACGAGGTCACAATGAGTACGAATGTGCATTGGCACTGATTTGCTGTACCAAGCAAAAAAGATGAGTATACCCTCATTAAGTTCTAGGTTTTATGTATCAGCATGTGAAAAATCGTGTCTTAAAATGAGAGAAAATCATTCTCGGGTGAAATTAAAAGCCCTGTGCGGTTATTGTCTTAAATTCAGAAGCAGCATGTGAAACACTGGAGTTAGAAACCGCTTCCATAGGAAAGTAGCAGCCAGGTGCTGATAATCATACGACCTCTACGGGCCTCAGTTAGTACATAGAATGTTAAAGTTCAGAGGAGTGCACGGCACAATTTAAAAAAGAGACTGAACAAATATATAATATAACATGGCAGCACAGTTTGGGTTTGAAAGTTGCATCTGCAGCACACACAGCAAATCAGCAGCTGCTCCTCATACCACCTGCTGGGCTGACGATTCGGGCACTTCATTGAGTCATTGAGTCAACCATCAACGCCTTTGTATACCAAAGTATACTTTGTATAGTGACGGCTAAAGCTTGACTGAGATTGGGTCAATAATGATCCCAGTAATCACCACAATCCTCCTCTACGATGTCTGACACAGACGGGACTCGAGGTGTTGCAGTAGTTCACGGTTCAGATCTGAACCTGGCTGAAATGCTGCGGCGGGACCTTAAGAGAGCTGTGCATGAATGACTGCCCACAAACCCCAATGAGTGGGCTGAGACTCCCCCACAATGATGGGAGACTCTGAAATCACACCAAAAACCTCAGCTTGCTTCAGATTATAGTTGCTAATGGTGGTTCTCTGAGCTACGGGATCCTTTCTTAGTTTTAGTTAAATGAGTAATGACGTGGTTTAATATATTCTTGTTCATCCTGATATGTAAACCCTTGGAACTGACAGTACTTTCTTTATCACGGGACGTACAGAATAATGTAGCACAGAACCTTCACAGATGTGCACGTTGCTTATGGCTTCTTTCCCCTGAGGATCTCACATTTAATAGTTTTTCCCAGGTAATTAACTTCAAAGCCTCAAACAGCTTCTCCAGTCCCTTGATCAAAATGAGCATTTGACAATAAAAGTTTTGTGTTGTGACATTTGATAAGTTGTGTTTGTGCTGTTTTTAATTAAATACGATATGTGAGTGGTTACATTCTGGGGATTTATTCTCATTATCTTGCCATCGTAAACATATTTTCTGGGACAAAGTTGCAAATTGTGCCCTGTGGGTGTTAGTTTGCCTCAGAGGAACATTATAAGTTTTCCAAAGCCAATAAAGTCGTCAGCTAGGAGCTGATTTCCGTACCTATTCCCCCACTCCCTGTGACAGCCTGAAGGGGCAGTGGATACGGCATGTTTAGGATTGATTAATGGAACGTGTTGAAGTGTAGGGGTGTAAGCTGACTCCCACAAACCGAGCATCTCAATTAGCTGTGGAGCTAACAATTCAGTGAAGCACTTTATTGTCAACAGTAAATCACATTTAAAGGAGGATGAGTTTCAACCTCAGGTGGGATCAGTTTATTAGGAAGTGAAACTCCGACTTCCAGCAGTGACAACGGGAAAGACCCCGTCACAATGTGCAGACTCATGCTGACATTTATGGATATGCATAAACATGCAGACACATATTCACACAGGCATACACGCAGTGTCACATCCAAAGTCACTCACAGACGAGCCTTCAGAAGAAATGCACCTTCTCAACCTTGAAAATGATTGTCCGTTGCACCAAACGAGACCCATTAGAGCTGTGAGTCATTATAAGCATTCATAATCAGGCGAACAGACATCATCAGTGGCGGGAAAAAAAAATCATGGAAAATATGAGATAACGAGGACCTGCAGGTCAGCACCTCAGAGGCTGTGGTCAACCAGAGTGATTCGCGATGAGGTGATGAAGGTGGGCTGGACGTGCTGAACCACATCCTCTTCAGTGAGCTGGATGGAGGAGGCGGGCGGCTGTGTGTTTGTGCTGCTTGGTGGAAGTGTGGAGGTATGGGATGTGCACAGACCTGATAATGACAGCAGCGGGTTGATGGAAGATTCAGGTGATAAACACAACGAGGTGACCTTCCTCAATATGTTTCATGCAAAATGTACACAAAAATATGCTTGGAGATGATACATAATGAAAACCCAGTAAAGCGCAGTAATACGTGCAGACTGCTGCTTTCAAGCCATGTTACATGCCAGAGGTTTTATTGTTCTATCCCACAAAGCATTTCAAGACAAATTAATGCCCCATTAATAATACTCACTAAGATAAATCTGAATAAGGGTGATTAATTTTAAACCCCTCAGGACAATCTTTGTGCCTTTATTTTTAAATCACTTTCATAGATTGTTTCTGTTAAAGCGAGTTTGGTGGTTTGTTTGTTACTTTCAGTTTAAATGTTCTCATATTCATGAAATCCTGCGCATACAGAAATAAAGGGGCACAGGATTTTGTTTTTACGCTTACATGATGTGAGCGTCAGAATAAATCAGTGGGAAATGGTAAGGATGGAGCTTCATTGCTTCCCCAGTGTATGCTCTAGTATGAATGTAAATGTTTAGCAGGATTAATGGTTTGTCAGGACTGAGTGCTGTATGTTCAGGTAGTGCCATAAATCCCCTCGCCCCTCATATTTTCTTCACTGAGGGAGGGGTGGGGGTCTATGTCAACCATTTGCTGCAACATAGCATAATTTACATTCCTAGCTGTAGCTGGAGGACTACACTGTAATGCAGCTTTTTTCCATTTCTACTTCAAGTATTTGCTCATACTGTGTACTGATCAAATACTGTACTTGTGTCAAATTGAGACTTTAGGAAGAGACCGAGAACCTTCTATTCAGATAAGATAATTACTTTTCAAGTAGCCAAAACAAGCAAAGCAACTTAGCTCAATGACATATATTTCGTCTAGTTTCTGCCACTTATCTGGGTCCAGGTTACAGAACCAACAGTCTAAGCACAGACCTCCCCCCTCTTCCATATAAAAAAAAAATAATGCTAATCTCCCTCTCACCCCCTGGGGGCTGGTATGTGGGCGTTTCTCAAGCTCACGTCCTCTACCAGAGGCCGGGGAGTTTGAGGGTTTTGCACCGGATCTTGGCTCTTTCTAGGACTGCACTCTTCTGGACAGAGCCTGGAATCTGCTGGAGCCACTTCTAGTTTCAGCATTAGAGTTCCTGATGTTCCCATCACCACTGGGACCACTTTGGACTTTACCTTCCACATCTGCTCCCGTTGTTCCTTCAGCCCCTGGTACTTCTCTGTTTTTTGTGCTCCTAGTGAGGATCCATCATGATCAGGATTGCTCTGACCTGTGTTGTTTGTGCAGGCAGATGATCGTGGACTGCCATTAGGTTCTTCAGCCAGTAGGCATGGATCATGTCAGGTCCTGGTGCTCTTCATTCTGGAGAGTCATTGTTGGATGTCTGCCTTTCTGATGTTGACTAGTTCTCATTCTGGGAGGTTGCTGTGGTCTGCTCTTAGGGGCACCAGCCACTTGGCATTGGTGTTGTGGTGCACTTCTTTCTCCCAGTAATGCTCAGTTTCAACTCTGGGTGGGGCTGTCCTTGTGCTGTTTTCCCATGTAGCTGAGAGTACACTCTGGATGGATCATTGGAGAACAGGCAGCTTATTCTCTTGGCCTCTGCTTGTCTAGGATCTCTCTTCAGCCTCGTGTCCAGAGCTGTGACATCTTATTGTAGCTGTTTTTCATCGAGGACCTGTCGCTCATGACTAATTCTCCCACTGTGCTGCAGTCTTCTCTTAATGTTAGTGCACTGAACTACCAGCTGCTTCTTGGTCAGCGTGGATGTTGGTTTTCAACTCATCCATAGTTCCCACTTGCATTGCATAAATAAACTATTTATCCTGTCTATTATACCCTAACATGTTCCAGTGATTAGCAATTAGTTTGATGTGTTGACGAGTCTTTTTTTTTTAGTACAAATTTTATCAGTTTGTTTCACTTTTGGCCCTTTTTTATTTCTTTTAATCAAGTTTAATAACTCAAAACAGCTAAATTTTTACATTTCATATTTATTCTACCTGTAGGACTCTTGTAGGATGCTTCATCATTCTGTTTTCTGATATTAAGAAAATGTAACACTCAAACTTGTTGAAAGGACTGACCAAGTCACCCTTTACTAAAATCTTTAAAATCTAAAACTACTAAAATGTTTTCACTATTAAATACTGAAATCCATTAAATGGGGTCGATTCAGTGGCGATACAAAACACCAAAGAATTAATAGAAATGACCATAAGAACTGCTACATTTTATTGATGGTAAATGACACTTTTTAAAGACCACTTTTACTGCAGTGGTCAGACCTGACCAGTGCCATGATTGCGGGAACTACACTTACTTAATGAAGATAGTAACATAGTCAGGCTGTTGCAGTGCTCTGGACACATTTTTCTTCAATTAGCTAACAGACTCGTATAAAGATGCACAGTTTATATGCCTGTAAATAAAAAAATAAAACGACTTCATGTTCATTTAGTAGATTGGATTTTAAACTCCTTATTCTCTGCATGCTGAGGAGTGATGTGCTGATTTCCACTATAAATATAAAGACGTCTGTCGTGTTTGATGTCTTTGATTAACAAAGGCTGACAGGCCTCCACAGGCAGTGGGATGCGCTTCCACGCAAGTGGAGGAATTTAACGATGGAGGCAGGTGAGTCACTTCCTTTCCATGCTTCCTTCTTCTCTTCTTCGAACCCACTCACCCCCCACCCCCCACCCCCAGTCTCTCAATCTCGCTCTGTCTTTGTTGATTCATGTCTGTAATGAATGATTCTGAGCTGTAACTAACAGACAGACTGTGACAGATGCTCACAGCCAATTCATCCCTCTACATAATTACTCTCCTGCCACCAACAGAGGCCACACATGTAAAGTACATGCAGGCACACACCCCTCACGTATACTCAGTCCTCACAGCAGGCCGTAAGACCCTGTGTGCATACAAAATGGCAAAGCTCAAATTAGCCTACGGTGGAATCCCTCTAGGTGGCGCTCTCCTCAGTATTACAATGTTCACGCAAGCAAAACGTATAAGATTGTGCAGAAGGCTCAGAAAGCGATTGTGTGTAGGCTAACAGAGGCTAACAGAGGGTGCCACTTCTTTTAAATTCCCTGGCCCTGGGCTATAGACCACTCATAATAAGATGAATGAATCCACCATGACTTCACCCATTGGTTTATGGACTATTTTTTAATAGACCACAAGTTTGATATGACTTTTATATTTTTATAGCTGAATGTGACCATATTTGAATGAGGGGGGGGGGTTGGAGCATCATTGCGAGTATCGCTGGCTAGCTAGCCAGTGATGTTCGCAGTGATGCTGCAGTGCTAATTCATGGCGATATTAAAAGTGACACTTTGCCTAGCCAAAAAAGGCTTTCATAAAAGTGTCTTTTAGTACAGCTAAAGAAGACAGAACAGCACTCAGCTGTCACCCAAAGCAGCCATTCCTGTAATCGTGCATAACTTTATTGTAAATGTTAATACGATTTAAATGTCACATACCCATCACATGTTTGATTTGAGAGAGTTTGTGAATTTGTGTCCCTGGCCTTTCGCTTGCTACCGTTGATGTTGAAGAGTTTGTTGTTGGACCTTTTTAAGGACCACGGACAGCTCCAAAGATGGCCGTAGCTGCTGTGATGTCATCCATTGTTTGCTGGAGGCCCCATTTTAGCCTCGAGATTGTGTTCACTGTTGCTAATTTGATTTTTTTTTAAAAACAACAAATCGACTTAGTGGGTGTTTACGCCCTTAAACTCATTTGGAAAGTGTTTATGGGGTCACATCAAAAAGCCATTTTCTCATAGACTTCTTTTTGCAGCCACAGCTGCTGCCTTCTGGTGGCATTCAGATAGAATACAGGTTTATTGCACTTTCACACTGGTTTCATTTTTTTGACCCTGCGAACTACATCCATGTGTTACAGTGCGTTTGAGACTGACTCACCTTACGAGTGAGCCTTAAGTGGACATTTGAGCTGCTCTTCTTTTGGTTTCACTCTCAACCTTTGAAGCTGCAGCTTGGTCTGATTTCTATCTTGAGAATTTGTGATTTTATTAGCATGTGGTGTTTCTCACCGGAATGTAGCCATCTAATGGAAGTTAAACTATATTCCCAAACAAAAGTGCTCCAACTTAGCCCTTTCTGCCCTGGGCCAGACTGAAGTGGTTATTAAACCTCAGCCTGATTTTTCTCTTAAAAGGCTGCCAAGCATTGGAAATTTCAGCTTTGACTGAAATTGCGTAGTTTTGCTGTATTCAATTTGGTAGAGTTAAAACAATTAAGTGTGCTGTAATAACAAGATAATAAGACTCATGTAACTTTGCCTCCAGAGCAAATCTGTTGTTCCTCGAATCTCCCGAGTATTCGCTTTGCTATTCTTTAGTGTACAGGCTGCAGGACATACTGCCTTTCTCTGAATTTGACCTCACCCAGCAGCATCACCCAGATGAAATATCTCCAGGATTTATTTCCCTGCCTCTGCTGCTTGCTGTCACATATTCAGGAATGGCGCTGCTGGCACACGAAACACCTGACATCTTTTATCTGGGCCCGCACAAGGTCATCCCATATCATGAGAATGTGCCTTGTTGCTTGCCCTTGGAGTTTTCCTTCTCTGGCTTTAGGGCAGAAAATAAGTCAAGCGGCAGTGCAGGCACCTTCAGTTGGGTATTCCAGCTGGAGTGAGTCCTCCTTCCTTCTCATACGTTACACGTCAATATACATCAACCTGAAGGTGACAGAGAGCCTTGAATCAAGATAACAGGGTCGGGGTTGCAGGATTAAACACTGTGTGTGTGTGTCATATCCATGCACCGTAGACATGGCAACCCACTATTGATTATATGTAATTCCCCTTGGAAAGGACACACACACACACACAGAGTGAGGCTATGTTGGATGTGGCAGCAGAGGCAGTGCATACATTACTGATATTAATTGTAATGATTTTAGTTCAACTGTTGGAAGAAAAATGTAAAGAGGGCTAAAACTAAATTACTGCCAGACTATATTGTGTCTCCTCTGGGGTTACAGCAGCATAAAGCTACTGCACCAGTTTAGTGTGTGTGTGTAACGATGTGGTATAGGTCAGAAAATTGGGGGAGGGCAAGAAAGACAGAATGATGAGTAGTAATCTACCGGGACAAACATTTGACAGCCTCCTATGACAAACAGGCACCACTATTTTTCATATCTGCAGCGTGTAGGCAGAGGAAATTACAGATGGACATCCCAGCATGCTGAATATCTCAGAAAAGCACGAACACACAGTCATTTGAACACAACATTTGCACAGAGATAAAACCCTGTTCCACATATTAAGTGACTTGAGACAGTCTGGGTATTTTCACGCCTACCCACGCCGGCCTTTTAACCACCCTCATCCTCTCCCTGTGTGTTTCCACTGATTGAAAGCTGCCTTGCCCACCCTGACCTGACAGAGGCAGAGCAATTCCCCCAGTAGCAATGACATGGAGGTGCTATCTGTCTGTTTGTGGGGTGATAAACTTTTGCTGTCAGCAGTTAGTTTTTCTCTCCTTTCGTGGAGGTAAAGCTGGAAAGCTTTCAGACGTTATGGCTCCAGAAAAATAAACCACATCTGCAAGAAGGAATTTTAGAGATTTTGAAGCTTCTCCACCGTCTGGGGTTTACCTCAGGCTCAGTCATTTATTTAGATATACGGTATAATCTCTTTTCATTACGTTGGACATGCTCTTTGAAGTTTCTCAGTATCCTAAAATCTGCCACGTTATGGAAAAAGGTTTTTATTGTGTTTTTAACAACATAAACGTGTCATTATTTGGTTGCATCCTCTGAGGAGTGGGCTAGCTGTATCTTCCAGCTGTTTGTAGGAGTCTTTCCTCTGAGTTTTAAATGCTCAGCACAGGATCCATGCACACATCCCACCGAGTGACCGAGTGATTATTTGATCATAGCTAGTATTCATTTAGATGCTCTCAGTTCTCGGTTAGTTGTTTTCTCAGTTTTCAAAGTTTTCTTGTCTACTGTAAATGCTTAAAAAAAATGTTTATATTGGTTTCTTACTTTATTTTATACGCGCATGTGTTTTCTTAAGTAACGAGTTAGCCTTCTTTTTGTGCTGCTCTAAGAGGTAAACACGTAAGAACTGGTTAAATGAAATGAATGTAATGACGTTAGAAACGTGCTATAATCACAAATATTCGCTTCATATTATATGAACTAGAAGAGAGGGAGATGTTGCAGTGTTGGATGTTCAGCCTTAAAGCGTTGGCTGAAAATCTGGTCTGAGAAAGGAAAATCGTTGTCGAGCGTGAGGAGGAAAACCAAAGAAAATGTTTTATTCAGGTTGGCCTCGTGGGTTCGTTACCAGGGCAGAAATAATTCAGCAGCACTGATCTTTACAACAGAATAACGCAACTGAATCAAAGTCGTTCACACAAAAATCTGACGCTGACGTGAGAAAGTGAGAAAAGGCTGCAGCTCGTTTCTGTCAGGTTTAAACCACTAAAATATTCTCAGGCTCTTGATAGAAAGTCTGCAGTAACAATAATACCGTTAAATTCACTTGTGTTGTACTCTCTCTGCACGCATGAGACCACAAGTGCACAAAAGCAGACAAAAAGAACAATCACACACTTCTTTTAAATTCTCATATGTGCATTACTGAGACGATGTGGCTATTTTATTCTTTAATATGATGGTTATTGTCACGACAGCACAAGTATCAAATTTGGAGATTCAGTGGGTTTCCCAGCAGGACACCCACCCCTGCCGGTCATAGCAGCCAAGTTTCAGCAGCAGATCCAAACATGTGTTCTTATTGGTTATCAGGTGAATACTTATTTCTTTTATATTTCATACACATTATCTTTAGATACTTGGTGGCGTTTTATTATCAGTCTAGAAGAATTAACTGCTTTTGCTTCATTTTGCTTCCATTCCAACTCCTCCCTCCCCTCCACCAGCTAATAACGTGCACATTATATAATATATATGATGTTGTAAATAGTCTGATATAAATGTCTATATATAAATATGTATATCTGAGGCTGCTGTTACAACCTCTGTGGGACGATAAGGGCTGTTTGTTCTTCTTCTGATGGTTAAGCGCGCTGCAAACCAACACGAAAGTGACTTTATGAAATAAAGTAATAACATGAAAGTATTCTGTGAACTGTAAAAACTCGCGTTTTCCAGACTGCAGCAGTCAAATCCTGCTGTGCTGTTTAATCAATCAAGGTCTTTTCTCTAAGTCTTAACAGGGACCAATGACTCCTGAAAGAACTGCGGGCGGGGGGGGGGGGTGTATCAGGTGGGGGGGGGGGGGCCTACAAAAGGGGGGCTGGCGCCTCGGGGGGGGAGGGG
>VUQK01028271.1:2811-16008 GCA_015106715.1 Bujurquina vittata | reverse complement strand
TGGTTGTGTTGTGGGGGGGGGGGGGGTGTCGTGTCATGCTCAGCGTCATATATAGTCTGGTTTTAGTATTTAAAATGCCAGCATGAAAGGGAAAGTGGTAATTAGACTGTAGTGACGGAGTGTTGTTGTGGCAGAGGAGATGGTCCACTGTGGTGAAGCCACTGAAAGATGAAGACGAAGAGTATTAGCATTCATGAAGTCATCTATTACTGTTTGTTTTTAGTGCATTTGGATAGAGATGTATTACGTGTTTGCAAGCAGCAGTAGATAAGGAATCTATAAATTAAATATAAATTGTCTCTTTTCTCAGTTTGGCATGGAGCTCTTTCACAGCCTGCATGGCGTCTTCAGTCACCACCATCAACCGCTACACCAAAACCATCCTGGAGTTCAAGCACAAGCGCAGGAACATTGAGAAGAACCTGAAGATCAAGCAGAAGCTGCTGGAGCTGGACTCTCCGGAGCAGGTGTGGGACATGTACATCAGCTCCGTGCCGAGCACCGCCGAGGAACTGCTCGACCTGTCGTCAGATGGACGCAAACTCTCCAACACCTCCATCTTCTTGGACCTCAATGACATGCCAGACCCACAGGGGGAGGAGTACTGCTAGAGCAGCAGTGTGTAGCATTTCGGGACATGATTTTGTCACTGTCGAGTCCAACGTCTTACTAGGGTGTAAATACTGTAAACATAATGAGGTCATGATTGAGACCTCTGGTGAGTTCAAGTGATTATGGCTAACAAATTAGCCAAAAGATTCAACATTTAGCATACTCAGAGCACTGATTTGGGGGCAATAAATGTAACTCTAATATTCACTTTAATTTTAGCTCTGCTTTGGTCTTCACCAACTCCTGAGAAGTAGAACTGGATGTTTAGCTTGCAAACGGTTCACAGTGTTCACCAGCTGATGAGAGCCGTCAACCCAAACCCACAAAACCGCACCAGAATGGACGGCCAGAGCCGCTAATGTTTATAACTAGTGTTATATAAATTCTTTTTTTTAATTTAAGTTTAAATTTAAAGTTTAAAGCTTTTTGCTGTCTTACATGCTGTTAGCATCATAGCATAATAGCCTGCTAATATTTTGATATCTGATAACGCTAATTTGCTACTGCAATTTTTTTTTTCACAACACTTTAAAAAATGACTCAGTCTATTATGCTATGAGCTAACTAAAGAAAAACATTTTTCTTCAGTGTTAGAAAAGTAAAGTGAGCCAGATACCTAAAGCTGGCCAAAATATTACAAGGCTAGTATGCTATGAGGCTAATGATATGCTAAAAACTTACTGTTCTAGTTTTTTATTCATGTTAGTTAGAAAGTTGCAGCAGCAGTTAATGTCACTAGCAGGTAGTCTATTTACCTTATTTTGAATCAAGCTAAAAATACATAAATAAATATTATCCAACTAGCAAATACTTTATGGTGTTAGGCCATTACAAAAGAGCAGGGGAGTTATGTACTAGGCATATATTCTCCATAAAATTTACATTAAATTGGAATTTTTATGGTGATAAAACAAGAAAAAAACAGTAAAAGAACACTTTTTCTCCATTTAAATTGTCATTACTTTAAATTGTGAATTGCATTTGAGAGCAGATCAACAAATATACTGTCAATGTACCATCAAAGTTAATCACAATTCAAGCTGAAGCTCTGCGGTGTCCTCAGCGGGGATCTCAAGTGTTTACAGTGATTGTACTGTTAACTCAGAACTCATCACATTTACATGTAAATCTGATTTTGAATCCTGGTTCTGATCAAATTCAGAATATGATGCATACGTGACTCCACAGGGATCCCGGGCTGTGGTCAGCTGTGTCCTGCTGATAGAGCGCCCTGTATTCTGCACAGCGGTCCTTTTAAAACTGAGATAAAGCCTTATCCAGACTTCAGAAACCAGAATGTGTACACACATACAACATAACGAGGATACTTCTGCCTGCGCTGATCCTCAAGTGCTCCACGTCTAGTCCTTGTTGCTGAGCCCACCACAGTGGTTCTGCACATATAAAGGTGGATAGAGTCACCGTAATGCTCTGAGGTTGGTGTTTTGGATGTCTCCATCACAGGGCGTGATGGGCGAGGTTTGGATCTGATAGGAAACTGAAATCACTGCCTGAAGGTTAGCTGGGCCCCAAAGCATATATGCTACATGATCTATTTTATTCTAAACGGGACCATAATTTAAAAATAAATAAATAACTTTATTTTTGTTGCATTGGGAGCCTCAGCTATGAATACACATTGCTGGACCGCCAGTATCCATATATTGATACGCAGCCTCCCATCTTCCAAACATGTAAACCAAATGGGATTTAGTAGCTTCAAACACACGTCGTTAGGTCTGCACGTCCAGAGAATTGACTGATTGTTGAGGTGACCATGGACTGAAAATCAAAGGACTGTAACAGCGATTTTCAGGTGTACAGGAAAAAGGTTTTGGGGGATGGAGGACGCCGATAGGCCACGCTGAGTGCCTTTACTTCCAGCAGCATGCCTCCGCTCACACAGCATGCTTTGTGCTCACTACATATTAATGAGGGCAGTGCTGTTTCTCAGAAAAATCACTGCTTTAGAGGAAACGTAGCTGTCTGCGCAAACTGCCAAAATTCATCAGCGAGAGGACCGCTCCTCTTTTGAAGCTCTGTGTGTTAATATTTACTTGATGATGGGGTATTTTTCTTGTACTGACAGACCAGGATTGTTGATATTTACAGTCATTTAAGTGCATTTCAAACTATATATTTGTGTAGCTTATTTATATGTTCAGTTTAAAGTGAAATGTAACGTAGATCACCGTACAGTTTGTTCTTCTTGAGTTTCAGTTATATTTGCCCTTTCTGCGTTGCAGTATATGCCGAAGCATGGACTGTTGTGTCTTTATGTCATGACTTATTTACAGTGGCACTTTTTTTTGTGTAGTGTCCCTTAGTTCATTTTTTGTGGTTGATAATTTTAAACGTAATGTATTAATATAAATAATGAGTTTTTATCAAAAGATTTATTTAAAGGCAAACAAAGAACATGTATCAAAATAAAGAAGTTGTTTTTAATCATGTTTTCTGTTCCCTCCATTCACCACAAGATGGCAGCGCTGCCTGACTCTGATACACACGCACACACACAGGAAGTGTTTTTAATCACAGGGTTGAACTCGGTCACCTTTGCAGTTCAGCCTAAATAACCACACCAGAGACTGTGCGAATATTAATGCAATTATTCACTTTATTACAGATACCACCAGACTTACTGAATCTTACCACCGAGGCAACCTGCAGCCCCTGCATGTCAGTTGCAAAGAGATTTATATTTGCAAAACAAGTGCACTGTCATTGAATATTCAACATAAAATTGACCATTTTTCTTTGCAGAGCAACAGCGACTGCGAGAAAGCAATCTTTGTGTATTTGAAGCTTCCATACTAGTGCAAATACATGCAAACTGAAAACTGAACACCCTGTCAGCAGAAGCAGGAATGCTCCGTGCATCACGTCCACCGCCGGGCCGAACCTCCTTGCATTGATTTAACTTGTCTTTTTTTTTCTGTTGTCCTCCAGTGATCCCTTTACTTTGTACAAGGTACAGCACAGGAGGCTGGCTTTGCAGTGAGTGGCATACTAACTTAAATCCTTCACATAAATGTGCCAAGAGGCAAGCGATCCACACCAGTTCCCCTACATCCATTTATCCACATTCATTATTCAAGAATACAAAACCACTCAGTCAAATCTGAGCTCATACAAAGATTCTCTTCTGCTGCTCCCCACATAAAAGATTCATCGGGCTTTATTTCAGAAACAATGCTTGGAGGACGGTGCTCAATATGTAGGCACTGATTGCTCTTAAATTCTTAACCAGTGAGATTAGAAAATCAACGTGTGAAAAAGCGTCAGATCTTGAGTTCCTTGTACAGTCGACTGAGCTTAGGGATGAAACTGCAGAGATGCTAAAAGCTACAGCGTTTTGACTGTTCTACAATTATACAGCCACAACTCACAGCAGCCACATTCTCATGACCATCTTTGCACAGAAAAGCTTCTTTTAACCACTCTGCCGGAGCGGCTATGGTATGTAAAAAGACACGGCTGTCGTTCAGACAGAAGGTGATTGATTGGTAGAGTTGAATGGATTGACAGGGTTTTCATTATCAGTTCTGTGCAATGCTGCTTGGCTGGTCATAAGCGGATAATTGGCTCTCTCTTCTGCACTCGTAGTCACTGCATCTGCCTCAATCAGATGGCGCGCTAGCACAGGCTTCTACTCAAAGCAGTGCCAACAAAAAGCCTCAAGTTCCACCCAATCAAAGGGTCACTGCCATCCAAAGTCCTGTCCTGCCATCTGATAGAAGCGCTGGTTATGGGGCTTGTAGAAGTCCCTGAGTCTCTGGATCACTTCTGGGTTGATGGAGGCATGCGTCCTCCCTTTTGTCTTACCAAGGCAGTGAGGCTTACTGCTTCCCTCTGGCTTCTTGAGGCAGGGGAAGCCTTTCGTTTTGTTGAAGTAGAAGTGCTTGTCCGTGACAATCCTCTGGAGGCCCAGAAAGTCCTGGACTTTTCCCAGTTCTCCGGCTGGGTCTGAGATGAGCCTTTCCCCGCTGACCAGATGGATCTGATTTCTGGGGAACCAGGCCAGCCAACGCTCCATGTGCTGGGCATACAGGCCGATCCACAGCGGGCTCCACAGAGAGTCGATCTGACCTAGAGACCAAGACACAGGAGACAGAGAGAGCAACGTATGTGATTCACCCCCAAACATCATTAGCATCCTTTTGTGGGCGCCTCGACAGAGTGGGCTCAAAGTCTTCTTTACTCCTTCTAGCTGAGGATGGTCAGATGGCAAGGATTTGGCCAACTCTTTGGTCTCACACCAATGACCGTCATCATCGTGACCAAGATGAATTCTGTTACCTCGTAAAAATGAAGCATGTGCGGCCTGGGTAAGGAAACAAAGACTTCTCATAGTCAACATGTGGAAAACAAATGCTAATTGTTACATCCAGACATGGGTGGGTGCATCTTCAAAACAGACGTGGGGACATTTGTCAGTAGACTTTAAGCCTTGGAGCTGAGACTAGAGTTCATACAGAAATATTACTGCAAGTACAAAAGGTTCAAAATATCTAATGTCAGACTGAAAAACAAGTCGTTGAAAATCAATTGGTAAAAAACTAAATAAGTGTAATGTATTTATAGTAATTTAAGGCTCTGCTGTACCTGTGGAGCGGTTCTTGAAGGCCAGACTCTCAAAAGCGGGGATGTTGGGGGTCTTGGAGATGATCTGTGTGTAGTCAGATATGGCTCGGGTCACGGGGTCACGGACGACCACAATCAGCTTCACATCTTTAGACATGGCATGGACCCGTGCTGGCGTTTCCACGGTAACAAAGTAACGAGGCGTCTTCTCCATAACAATCTGGCCATCCAGGGCTTTGGGCATCATACTTCTGGAAGCACAGGAAAGCAAACGAATGAGTTTACACAAGTCAAAAAATAATAATAAATGAGGCTGATGTGCTTTGCCTGCAGCATCAAAATACTCCACCGAGTCACAATATACTGGATAGATTCATTTTAATGTTATCACTTGCTCTCTATAATCCACCATATGAGATTTTGACTGGTGTGTGACACAAGAAAGAGTAAAGAAACTGGTTTCGAAGGACTTTTCAGCTTTTTCTATTAGCAGTCACATCATCAATAAATAGTAGTGTCCCGGTTCCACTGGCAGTCGTACATGCTTATCCCATAATGCCGCCTCCACCATATTCGACAGATAATGTGGGATGCTTTGGCTCACCAGCTGTTTCTCTCTTTTCTCCCCATCATTCTGCTCCAAGTTAACCTTGATTTCCTTTTTCCACAGAACTATGCCGTCTCATTGAGATGTTCCTGTCATGATCCGGGGCCGGTGGCCCAGTGTGCATTGGTTGTTTTTGTTCTGCCTTAGGATTTGGGTTTCTGGTTTAGTTTTTCTGTGTGGTTTCTTTTGTGAAGTTCTGTTTTATTTCAGGTTGTGGTTGTTTATGATTTATGATTTTGTTATTTGGCGTTTCCTGTCTTGTCTTGTGATCTGTTCAGGTGTTTCTGTCCCTGTGTGTTGTATTTGGAGTTCTGTTGTCTGCCTGTGCGTTCTGTTTTGTCACTTCCTGTTTTATTTTGATGAGCTTGTGTTCCGTGCGCTTTGTGTTTAGCTTTGCTTGTGTCATCAGTGTATTATGTTCAGCTGTGCTCCCCTCATGTTTCCACTCCCCTCGTTATTCCCTTGTGTATTTAAGTGCTCAGTCTGTGTCTGTCCCTTGTCGCGTCCTCCCTCATAGATTTGTGAGATATGTTCCTGTTTCAGTCGCCGGCTCAGTTTTGTGTTTTGGAGTCAGTCTGCAATAAACGGTGCTATTTAAGTTCAGTCAGTCTAAAGAGTTTTGCGTTTGGGTCCGCTCTGCTCACCACACCACTCGCATATGACAGTTCATGATTGTAGACTTTGGCCGTGATGCCCCTGCCTCCTCCAGAGTTTTCTGTACTTGGGTAGATGTTGTGAAGATGTTTTTCTCCTCTGGTCTTCCAGGTTATCTGGGGTTGCTCAGTGCGTTCCTTCTTTTTGGCCTCTCCTAGAGTCTCTGACAGCTTTATTTGGGTTTTGGATCTTAATGATCTCTTTGGGCCTCATATTTTAAATAGTATAAAATACAAATTCAATACTTTGTATCAACTTTAGACATATGTCTTCTTCATTTGTCATAAAATAATAAGGGAGAACACCTGAGCTGGTAATGAAACTTGCTTGTCCCATTACTTTTGAACCTCTGAAAATGAGAGACTATGCAGAAAAATGGCGGTAATTCTTAAACAGTTGATGCAAACTTTTTAGAAAACCCTTTGAATTAGAGCTGAAAGTCTGCCCTTGTTTGATTGTTTGATTGAAGATCCACTGTGATAGTGCGCAAAAACTGCCTTTGCTCCAATAATGTACATGCAGATAGACAGATAGTACACAGATCGCAGTAACCACAGGCGTCCTTACACATTCCCTCACATGACCCCATCAGTTGATTTGACATACAGTACATCACACTCAGAGTGTCCGTGCACGCGAACCACCGAAACAGGCAGGTACATAAACCCATTTCCTTGAATGCATCTCGCTCTGTTCACCTCCCCAACAGAAGCCCAGCAGATGGGACTCATTTAGAGATAAAAGACTCCAGAGGCCCCAGAGGACCGTCTGGGGATTCAGGGACATCTGCCAACACACCTGCCACACACCTGACCGGCTGACCAAACACAAACAGCTCTGAATCAGCGTCTCAGCTTGGGTTATGCTGTATTCTAAGCAGACCGTTAACGCAAATCCAGGGTTTCAGTGATTTTGGAAAATCAAACATGTCCCCAAATAGATATCAATGGACACGTTTACCTGTTATTATCATCACTGAAATGTAAAGATTCAAATTAAAACTCAGTATTATTAGTATTATATTAGTGCCACAGACCATTCTTCAGTATTTTCCAATGATTAAAAAAAACATTAAATCATCTTAAAGCACCTTAAGGTGCCTGCCGGGAAGTACTCAGATCCATTGTTAGCATAAAATTACTGCAGCTTTAAGTTGTTCACTTTTGCTCAAATTGCATCACTTTGCTGTCCTGTATCTTTGCTCTGCATACAAGTGTGAATGAGGCGTGTTGTCAAAGCTCCGTGAGAGCTCAGGTAGAGTCCATTCAATCACAAATGTTCCCATAAATGAGACGTTCATAATAAGAACAAAAACTGTTTTTTTAAACAGGACGTGCAGAGAGACCAGAGGGGGGGTTGAGTCACTGCTAATAACAGTGAGGATGTGATGCTCTCAGTCAGGCTTCAGTGTCTGCAACCTCCTGTCAATACATCCACCTACTACCTACCACACCACCCCTACTGTTCATGAGTCTGACACACACACACACACACACACACACAAACACACATTCAGAGTGATTTCATTTGATCTGATCAGTGTGAGGCAGTGCTCACCACCACTTAGCCTGAAGACTTCCCTTTTAACTCCAATACCCCTGACAGGAGGAGCCGCACAGTCTGTTACACACACAAGGAGACATTTGCACATGGCCACACACACACACACACACACACAAACTGCAAAACACAAACATACACTCATTATTCACTCATTAGTCAAGCATTTGCTGTCATGCTTCTGGTCTCCCAGTAGACCCATTTCTCACCGTCTAACACACAGACACACACACACACACACACACACGCACACACAGTAAAGACACATTTAAAGAAAAACATCCCACACACATTTGCACGCAAATGCTCTGAAGGCATACAGGGTGGGTGTAGTGGATCTTTACCAGACCCTTTAATGAGTGTGTGTGTGTGTGTGTGTGTCAGAGCATTTGCTAGAGTGTTTTAAATGAAAGGGGTGGCTGACTGATGAAGGAATGATGGGAGTGGATACAAACGCGCCTCCATTAGCGATCTTCTGTGAATAGCCTCAGAGCCAGCGGGCCCATACCATTACCTCGGCACAAAGAGGAGCTAATTACTGCCCCTGAGAGCACCGTCATAAGAAAAGATGTATTCCAAATATGCTTCTGCTATGAGGTTAGCACAGACACGCTAATTGATAGACAAAATAGCTGTTAGTTTTGCTCATGGCTAAATATGGATTTATCCCACTTTGGGCATAGAAAACTTTGTGATCCTGGAGACGTGACTGTGACTTCAGTTCCATTTTCTGCCTGAATACGTGAACACTGAAGGCAAAGTTACGCAACATTTGGTCAGAATCCGAAACAGTGTCACTGAGTTAATGCTGAGTGGGCAGAATCACATTCAAATGATTAAAAAACCACTGCAACAGCTTCTGCTACCTTGTTGGTACAATAAATAAATGACAATGATGTCTGCTTAGTTCAGCCTGACTGCTCATGAAGAACAATATAAAAAGAAATGTAATTCCCCAAATTGTCTTTTTTGATTCTCGTCTCTCTGGTTTAACATCACAAGGACACACAAACCTAGCTTAAGGGGGTCACAAGCTGCTATAATCCCACTGATGATCCCAAGCCAGGATAAATGGGAGCGTTGCATCAGGAAGGGAATCCGGTCTTAAATCTGCACCAAATCAGATATGCAGATCCAGCCAGTATCAAAGTAATCCAGTTGTCTCTCCATCATGGATATGTTACAAATAACTGTTAATTTACCTGTTAATGACAGCAAGTCTTTGTATGAGCGTCTGGAGCATGGCTCATCTTACAAATAAGCTACACAGTGGCTTCCAGATAAGGATATGAATTGTTACAAAGATGTTTCCACTGACTGGCACATCAGGGCATGCTCCTAATGAGACGCCAGATGGATCCCGGAGGATCTCCTCCCAGATCGGCATCGCTGATCTCATGGACAGTCTAAGGTTCAACCTGTCAGATGGACTGAAACATGATGTCCAAGAGGTGTTCTGTTGGATTAAGGTCAGGCAATCGTGGCAGCCGGTCAGTGGGATCAGTTCCTTCATCCTCCAGGAACTGCCTGCATACTCTCACCACATGAGACTGGACATTGTGGTGCGCCAGGAGGAACCCAGGACCCACTGCACCAACGTAGGGTCTGACAGCGGGTCCAAGGATTTCATCCCGGTACCTAATGGCAGTCAGGGCGCCATTATCTATTCTCCATGGATGTGCCACCCCAGACCATCACTGACCCACCAAACCGGTCATGCTGATGGGTCAAGGACCTTCTCCGGCCCTGTCAGCTCTCCTGGAATCTCCTCCATGCTCTGAGTCTGTGCTGGGAGACACAGCAAACCTTCTGGCAGTGGCACGTATTGATGTGCCCTCCTGGAGGAGCTGGACTACCAGTGCAGCCTGTGTAGGGTCCAGGTATGACCTCATGCTACCAGCAGTGACTCTGACTGTAGCCAAATGCAGAACTAGTGAAAAACAGTCAGAAAAGATGAGGAGGGAAAAACTGTGAGTGTCCTCCAGCTGTGACACCATTCCTGTTTGGGGGGTCTCATTGTTGCCCCTCTGGTGCACCTGTTGGTGATTTCATGAACACCAAAGCAGCTGAAACTGATGACCCCCCCTCTGATGCTTACTGACCACATCAATATTACAGAGCTTCAATGATTTGATGCTGAACTCTGTTGCTTTCATTTTTTAAGCAGTGTATGTAAGTAAATGTAACACTGCAGCTTTCATGTCGTCACACCAAACCCAGGAGCTCAGTAGCTATAATGTTGTGACGGTGATTTATGGCCTCATACTTTACTTTTTGCAATTACATTCAGAAGTCATGAAAGTAAGTTCAGCTTGTAAAAACAATTATTCTGAACAAAATGTTTAGGCTTCAAAAACTTTAATTTCCCTCACAACTCTTTAATAAGCAGAAAGTCTGGAGTTAGCTTTTTCCCAAATATAGCAGAGGAATGCTAACAGTTTGGCTAGCCTCCAAAAAGCCTTATCCCTGCTGCACTCCTTTAAGCTGGACGCAGTAAAGCCGCCGTGTCTTGAATGAATAGCGGGGTCCAGTGTGACGCCGGCCATAATAAAGGAGGTGCTAGCAAAATTTACTGTTTCTGTCATATTCAGTGTTTTTGTTTCGTTTTGTTTCTGGACAAATAGCCATACGCCTGTGATTTACAGCTACTCTGAAACCTCAAAGAAGGTTTTCTTTGGAAAATTAACTTTGTGTTTTGAAATGTACCTTTATTAGTAGGTCCATGCTAATGTAGCAAAGTAAGAGTACAGCCGGTCTATGGGAAACAGCGAGCTAGCTACCTGGACAACTAGCTAGGTATTTTGAACCAAAGAGTTCAATACAGTGAAGACTGCTGTGACTGGGCTACATGAAGTTTGGGCCAGGACGAGTGACTTTGGTAGCTTAGCAATCACCGGTGCCTGCAGAGAATCAGGGTCAGTGCACGAGCAGCTTGTAGCGGTTCCCATCAATATATTATTTTTGGCATTGCGTTTGACATGAAGAGGTATGACATTTTAAACTAAACTGAACCTAACAGGAGTGAAATACCCTCTAAAATATGTTTGCAGTCAGACTGAGAATTCAGTATAGAAACTAATGCGTTTGCTGTAGTAGTGACTCCTATTAAAGGGCGTGGGTGCCAGCACAGCGGGGGAGTGGAATGGGCTAAGGGGGGTATTAACCTCCTGTGTTCATTGGCAGGTGAACTGAACCGCCTGGAGACACCATGTGTTACAGAGGAAATGCCCCCTCCCCCCAAAAAAGCTGAATAAACTGGCCGTTTCAAGCCCGTGTTTTTAGCTGCATCCTTATACTGCTCATTTACTTGTGAGTGTGAGATCAAACATCCACAAAGATGAACGCATGGATTATCCGGCTGCTTATAACGAGCCCCCGTTTTCCTTTGAGGAACCTCTCTTTTGTCATCCGATTTCCAATATGTCTGCACACCTCCCTCGTGGATTGCTGCATGCCAGCCAAGGCCACTGGCTGCTGATCCTGTAGGGGCTTAGGGCAACTACATGTGGGGGGGGTGTGGGTGGTGTTCAACCAGTGACAGTAGGGATTACATGAAGTGGGATGAGAATGTTATGATGGGGTGTGTGGAGTGAGGCGGTGCTGGTGTAAATGTAAGGGGATGGACTACAACTGGTAATGCAGCACCAGGCCTCAGCTGGGACCAAGAGGGGCAGGTGGAGACTAAAGGAGCCAGGACCCTCTAGAGGCTCATCAGTAGCATGCTGTGTCATGCCGTGTGTGTGTGTGTGTGTGTGTGTGTGTGTGTGTGTGTTAATAAATGTGAAGCAATTACATTCTTCATCAGGTATAGTGGGAAATATGCAGCAAAGAATCCGGGGATTTGAGGCTGCGCCGGATCAAAGACTGAAAAGGTGGTCTGTTTATCTTTGATGTTTGATCCAAGGAGGAAACAATAGCCATTCACAGAGCGGCAGCATAGTGGCGGCGTTCATTATACACACCTGACTGCCTGTTTATGAGTCAAACATGAGATCTGGGTGTGCGTTTTTGTGGTTTGTATGTATGCATGAGCGTGTTTTTGAGGGACCATTCATCCATTTCCTCTGTATGGGGGACCCTTAAGTGGTCGGTCTATTGTGGATGTGCCCTGTCCACTTCCAGGAGACATCCATCATAGAGGGCCCCCAGACCACCCCCCGCCTTTGCTTTCCAAGCCCCAGAGGAGTGCCCTAATGAGGGCCAGATCGCCTCACCCGTCTAGGCCGTATGGTGATTGCCTCCTGTACAGTATGAAGCACAGAGATCACACCTGAACCCCAGTCACACAAAGCAAGCATCGCTTTTATTTACTTCACACCTCCGTGTGTTGTTTGATATCAACTTTTCAAAATTACACACATATACATGTCCGTGTGTGCGTCACCAAACAATATCAATAAATCTGATTTTCCCCGCCCACCAAATCAAGCTGAACATCAACTGTTTTGGCAGCTATCCTTCTGTGATTTACATGGAAATTATTTTCCATTGTGCAAACACAAAAAACACAAGTAGCACCATGTGCTGGGCCATCACGAGACAAAGTCAACAATGTATTGGTATGACTTTAAAAGCATCCCTTAACGAGCTCAGGGTGATCTGCAAATGCATCGGAGCAGCTGACCCCAGACTGCAATTTAAAACAGGCCTAATGGGTCTCGCACAGAAACACCTTTAAGCATTTAATATGTAGCTCACTATGAAATCGAAGCGCTGATTGTAATGCTGCTGAAAAGCAAAAATGTAAAATTTTAAAACACCAAAGCCAAAAAAACATCTGCGTGTGGTAGAACTGCATACAAATAAATATCATAAAATGTCACTGGCAGCAAATCCAAATTTAAAATGAATAATCTGTGAGGCTTAGAAAACAGTTATCTCTGAATTAGCTGCACTCAACTTTAGGAGTTCACACTGAACCCTGAACTTAATAGAAGTTTTTTTTTCTTGATATTTTTGAAAGGAAATCATTTTTCGGGGGGCTAACCGGTCTGTAAGGAACAAGCAGTGACCTCCATGAAAAAAGATGCTAACACTGAAGTGCTAAAATCTGCAGGTCCTTTAGTGGCCACTTAAGGCCACCTCGAATTAGATAGACCCCCCCCCCCCCCCATTTAAAAACCCAAAATTACCACAAGAAAAAAAAAAAATTTTTAAAAAAAAAAAAGTAATAAAAA
>VUQK01028263.1:3666-16166 GCA_015106715.1 Bujurquina vittata | reverse complement strand
TTGGGCTGATTCGCAGCTAAGGAGATCATCTGCTTTGGCATGACGGCATCTGTGCCCTATCTTCTGGGGGAATCTAATTCAGAAATCTTGACTTTGGGTTGCTATAAAACTGTTTTGCCAGATCTTTAAAGAGACAAATTTGCTTTTTTGCATGCAGATGTGTTGTCCTTGTGACTCAGTGTTTACTGAAGAAATGTGTGACAGGGCTTGGTGTAATTTTGTTTATAACCTACCATAAAATTGCAGCCAAGGTTTTCCAGGCAACAGGCAAAGTACTGTGTGAAGAACTAATTTAATGTGTAGCCATTGAAAGCAGGCATCACATCATGCTAACCTTTGACAGTTTGATTATTATCTACTGTCAGTAACATTTAGAGTAGAAGTACTCACACCTGAACAGCTCTTCTTGTCATTTTAGACAGATGCAAATTTAAAGTACATTTGAAAAAAAAAAAATTTATGTCCCAAAACCTTCAGGTTTATTTAAACAATCCCATTAATATAGACAGCAGAATGTAAAGCAGTCATTCTTTTTAACAGCATTTTTAACTGAACATGGCTGAAATTTTGTGTCTCGTGTTCTGAACATTCAGAGGGCAATCCAGTGCAACAGTAGCCACCGGCACTATGACTAAGCCATTGTGCAAATGCTGCACAAAACAGTGGAGGTGCTGAAATTCTGACACGTTATTTACATGGGATGCAAATATACTTGTGGTCACATCTGAAACATGTCTTTATTTACCCTGTGCATGTGTCCAGCACTGCTAACCCTTAAAATGTAACTGCACCTGTGAAATATGAGTCCTCCATGAGTAGATATCACACTAATATCAACTCAACAGTAAGCTGCTGTAATTGCATACGATGATCGAGCTCTTCGGTTAGTCTTCTGGTACTTTGCTTCAAAAACATTCACTGAGGAAGACACTACCAGCAAGTGAAAAATATGATTATGCCATTGATAAGCAAATTTAATTCGTTTAAGCTGCGTAAAAACAAATAGGCCTCGATTAAAATGCAAAACCCAACAGACCCTGTCTTCTCCAACATATCCAGTGTACAACATGCACGACCCACCACCTTTGCTGACACAATTACTGTAGTTTCATAGTGACTGTGAATGAGATTGCGACTTAATGTTAAGAATTTGACGGCACCTGTGGTTACCACGATAACAGCAAAAAGGATGTATAAATCAGAACAAAAATCCTTAAAAGCAGCTACTTTCCAGATGGCAGTTAGCTCTATGGTGACAGACACATTAAATTTCCTGTCTATAGACAGCAGATACGTGAGGCAGCAGCTGTAGATTTTTCTGTCTGCATTATTAGTATATTACTTTACCTTTGATATAATGTATAGAGGACAGTGTCTGTGCTGATATCCTGTGAATCTGTTGTGCTTTGGATAAGGTAGATTCAGTCCTGTGTAGATGATCTTTTGATATGGAATATCACTGTAGATGTCAAAAGTTTAGTTTTTTATTTTTTTTTTAGTTTGTCACCTTTATGTATGCATGTATACATAAATGTTTGATGCATCATTTTTGAATCTATCTATAGAGTGAATTACTATACCACTGCCTTAGCCCCTGGGCCATGGTACATCTGAGTATAGAAGTTGCAGTATGAGTGTAACTACATCCACCAACCTTGACAGCCAGCTGACCACTACCTGGAGCCCTACTAACTCCTACCCTGATGGTGAGGACTATTATACACACTAACACAATCATAATGAGGCCTACTGTATTCTAAAGACTCCGATTCACTCAGTAGTTATAAAGCCGCAATCGAAAATGAAAAAAATTAAGCAGCTAGTAGTTGATGTGCTGTTTACCTGGTGAACCCAGAGTGCTGAAACTCAAGGCATGAATTAGGGATACCCAAATGAGAAGTGGTACCACAGCTTTTTCAGGAAACTGCTTTGCCAATTAATTGTTGACAAATACCTTTGCTTGTGGGACTCATGTTTCCATCATTAGAGACACCTTTGCATTGAAACAAAATGAACTCACTGATGTTAACAAAGGAGAAATTGTGTCTGTGCCTGCAGGTTCATTGGTGATGTCTGGTTACGCGAGCCGTCTGTGGCCTCATGAGTCCCAGCCTCAGTTCTGGAGTAAGTACCAAGTGTGGGAGTGGCTGCAGCAGGTCATGGACATGCACCAAATTGATGCCTCCAGCATCCCCTTCCAAAACTTTGACATTGATGGCCATCAGCTCTGCAGCCTAAGCTACCAGGACTTCATCCGTGCAGCTGGCAGCGTGGGACCCATTCTCTTCCACAGCATCACAGAGCTCAAGTGGAGCGGTATGTCAAAAAAAGTCTAAGAGAGAGGCTTAAGGGGCAGCAGAGGAAGATGATTAGCGCCCAGAAAAAAAGAAGCTGGGCGATTCAAGTTGTGTGTGGAACAAGGTCTTGATGATACGATGCTGAGAAAGGATCGCAGAGCTGGTCTGAGGTCGCACTACATGCTGCTGTAGAGGGACAAAGAAATAGTTAGAGTGAGGGAGATGATGGATTTGTTGTTTGCTCTTGCTAGAATGGGTTTCCTAACAAAGCACAGAGGGGGTATGAAGCTGAGAAACAAGCTGAGAACTGGTTCATCCATTGTTTTTTAATTGGCGTTTCAAAAAAAGGGGGGGGGGGCTGTTTTGTTTTTTTAAGCCGAATCCTTCATTGTTTGCCGTATACTGTAACTGTTACGACCATGTGTTTAGAATGTGGCTTAACGTAAATAAGATACACAAAGTTATGTAAATTACATGAGCACACCATGTTTTATGCACCATGTAAAGTTAATAACCTTTCAAGAGCAGTGCCAGTAGATCTAGCACAACAGGTTTAACCCCCCAGGCCACAAAGAAATTTGAGGCAAGCTAAACCTAGAGAACAGTTCTGCTATTGTTGTCCCTGACTGTAAGAAAGCAGCTCAGTTTCTTGAGATAAGGTGTCACATTTTAATACATTAAATATCATTCTCACACTGATTGTGATCACTGGGTATTATTACTACATATCAGTATGAAGCTATGGTAGTTATCAAAATTTCGAATAGATTTTCCTTGTTACTTTTGGGGGCTGAAAATTGTTGCTGCTTTTCTGTTGCTCTACCCACTCTTACTGAGAAAGCCAAAAAGAGAGTGAGAGAGGGGCGCTTAAAGAAATCTGTCAGCCAGTCCCCAGTTTCAGCTGTTTTGAAAATCCTGAATGTCACGTCTCTGTTCTAGAAATACAACATGCTCTTGTTTTGGGTTGTAAAAAATGTGGCTGAATATACCATAAAGCAATATACCAGCTTTCTTGTGGTGGCTTGAAAGACTACCTAATACATAATTTGGGACTCTAAGTAGAGCCTACAGTAATAGGGTATTGGATTTTTAATGTCCATTCATGAATAGAATAGAATAGAATAGAATAGAATAGAATAGAATAGAATAGAATAGAATAGAATAGAATAGAATAGAATAGAAATCCCTTTATTTGTCCCACAATGGGGAAATTTTGATGTAGTAGCGGCAATCTATTGTACAGCGACACAATAAGATATAACAAACACAAAAAGAAAAACACAATACTGTAAGTAAGTATAAAAAGATTTAAAAAAGTAAACAAGAAAATACAAATACAGAATATACAAATATACAAATAAGAAACTGTATACACTGTGTACAGTATAGATAATAATATAGACAGTATAGAAAAATACAGACAATATAGACAATCTGACCAACCAATGTATTCATTGTGACCAATGAATGTGGTGAGTGAGAATTAATTCAAAATGTATGCTTATATTTCATTTACTTTTATTCCCTCTCTCTGCACAGGCCAGTACCAAATAGGGCAGCTGGAAAGCAAACCTGAATGTAAGAGTCCTTGAGACAAGAATACACAAACATCAACAATGTGCTCTTTGTCTTATTGCCCTAATTAATCCTGCTTCCTCTCTATTACTTCTAAAGTAGACTACTCTTGTCCATTTCCGGATGTCAGCTTTCCACCTGGAGGTACTGCTGTGTTTTTACTACCATTTATTCAAGTTTTATTTATCGAATACATGAAATATTAACTGAACTTCTTGGTTTAACTTGTTAACTTAGAAATCTACGATCCCTCGATTCACCCCCTTGCACCTTCTGCCTCTCCCAGGCCTTCGAGTCCAGGTAAGGCTATATTCATATTATATACTGTAGAGCGCAACAAACGGCGTGATTGAGACCTAAATATCACAAATATTAATGCTTTGATGCCTCTTTCTCAGATATCAAACGGTCTTTCCCCCGTCCACATGCAGTCAAAAAACACAGTAAGTAATAGGAATTTATTTTTTAGAAATTCATGCATTTTATTTATTTATTTACAATGTAATTTTGATGCTTATTAATTAGCCGCTATCTACTTTTTTCTTTTCATCAAAGACCCGAGGGGGACTCACCTGTGGGAATTTATCAGGGACATTCTACTGAATCCGGAGCGAAACCCAGGACTGATCAAGTGGGAGGATCGGACAGAGGGGGTCTTTCGTTTCCTCAAGTCAGAGGCAGTGGCACAATTATGGGGCAAGAAGAAGAATAACAGCAGCATGACTTATGAGAAACTAAGCCGTGCGATGAGGTACAACCCTGCACAAAGCTCTGACATGTAGTCATTCACCTTTAAACCTTTTGTTTGCATATGCAATACTTTATGAACACAATGGTTTTCCTCACTTTGACCACAGCTTGTAAAATTGTTGCTCAGGAAGAAATACCCACTGTATTGTTCCTTATCCAGGTTACTAAAGCTTCTAATGCACTTGCTCCCAGAAAGAAAAGAAAACAACCATAAAAAACAAAAAAACATAGTACTGTAGTTACCAAGAAATTAATTTAGGAACTTCAGATCCTTATTGTTGCCATTGCAACCTCAACATTTTAAACACATATTTCCTATCCCCCCCACTGATGATTACACGGGGGCTAAATGTTTTTACATTTCTCCCAGCAGAAAAGAAATGACCTCCTCTGAATGCGCCTGGCTGCTGCAGTAGTCACAGCTTCATGTTTAAACGAGCTAATCTAATCAGCTAAATTTCATTGTAGTGTAAACCAGTGGGAACTACAAAATGCGCCTCTAGGTATTGTCACTGTGACCACAAAGCTGATTTTTCTATTCATTGTGCTGCTAGATTTGCAGCTCGATGTGCATCACCAAATAGATTGCTGCTGTCAGTAACAGACAACAAAAGCAAAGGAGTAACAACCAAAACATGCTTGCAGGAATCTGTTTGAGTGGCTTTGATTAAAGATGTAAAACTGCACTTTGTACTTCTATTTGATACGTCATTTAATCTTTCTGTGCAGGTGAGTTTGCTGAGGATTATGAATTTTTAGATTATGAATGTTCTGGGTAATGCGGAAAATTACAGAACTAAGTGTGAGCACAACAGCTAAAGTAACACAATCTGATATGACTACAAGTAATTAAAAATGTAGTGGTATTCATAAACTCCAAAAGAAAGACACCAGCCTTTATCTAAACAGAAAGTAAACAGCACCTAAACTGTAAACTGTGAATTACTACAGGGTGAAAGAACCTGAATTGTCAGTGTCTTGGCAAGGACAGCAGAGCAGATAAGAACGCAAAACAGCTGAGGTGTCAGTTGACGTATAAAAGATGGAAGTTATTGGAAAGTACTCTGGATTTTATTGAACTGACTGGGGGGAAATGGAGTGTAACACAAACAGCAGTAAAGCATTTCTTCTAAGAAACTCACTCAATCCAACTTAAGCGAGACATGTACGCCTTGTTCTGACGTGGGTTCGATAATCTAAAATGACTTCATTTTTCTGTCCCATTTTGCAGATATTACTACAAAAGAGAAATCCTAGAACGAGTTGATGGCCGCAGGCTGGTTTACAAGTTTGGAAGAAACGCAAGAGGCTGGAAAGAGTCAGAGAAGTGACGCTTTCATTAATTTATGTTTTATTTGGTGTTGTGTGCTTTATTATGGTTTGCATCGACTGTTTTTGATAAAGACATGTCTAAGCTGTTTACATATACTTTGTTGTGTCTGTTTTGTTTTGTTTTGTATTTTAATTCACGCCTTTGTTGTGACGCTGCACTGAAATATTCTTAACTGTGCCTTAGTAGCAAACGTGACACACCTTCACTTAAAATCTAGCTAAAGTAAAAAAAACAAAAACAAAACTGCGCTAAAAAAAATCCTTTAACAATACAGGAGGTACTTTTACTAAGTGCCAAAGGAGCACACGGCAATATAGAGTTCAAAATACGTGTGGCAAAGAATTGTACTGCTGAGTGTTTTGACATTGATACTGTGAAGTGCTCTTTGGGAAGGATGATTGTGGATGTTCACTGCTTAAAACACAAAAGAAAAAAGAAAAAAAACAATAGTAATAGTAGGAAAACAACATGTCAAAAGTACAGTGCTGCATTGAAGTACCAGAATCCTTAAGCTAGTGATAAACTAGAAATATTTACAACATAATGTTATGGTTTGTGTTGTTTTATACCTTACTTTCATTGTACTGTCCAGAAAGTGTGTAAATGTTTGTGGATATTGCAAATAAAGCTCATGAGTGTTTTTATTTTATGACAGTCAGTTTTTCAGAACGTCACGCGTTCAGTCTGAATGTAATTAAGAAGCTGAGATCCATCCATTTCCTTAACTGCTTATCCAATTCAGGGGCACAGAGAGCTGGAGCCCATCCCAGCTGTCATTAGGCGAGAGGCCGACGCTCTGGACAGACAACCATTCACGCTCACATACACACCTACAGCCAATTTCGAATCGCCAATTAACAAGTATGTCTTTGGACTGTGGGAGGGAGCCAGAGTACCCAGACTGAACCCAAGCAGGCACAGGGAGAGCATGTAAATCCCATATAGGACCTGAAATTGAATTCAAGACTTTTAATCAATAAGAGTCCAATGAAATATTATTCTGGAGTTGATGATTAGTTATTTAGTTGTTTATTTTTCTTTGTTTATACATGTAAATCAGCATTTGGCTTCAGTCTAGTACACAGACTGCAGCTATTCTTGCCCAGACTTGAACAATATTGATGGGCAACAGAGTGGTTTAGATCCACAAGTGTAAGCCTTGTACCCACTGAATCTGTTACAAGCTTGACTCTGGGAAGCCTTGCACTTAAAGATAGTGCTAGTAGTAACTGTTTCATCATGACAGTGTGAAAAGCCACGCAGTTAATTGTTTGCCACTGCATGCCATAGCTGCCAAGCTGGTTCCTGCAGGCAACTGACAAATGATGGGGCCTTGATGGCCAGCAAGATAAAAGCGCTGCCAATAAAAGACTCTTTTCTTTTGCGTGTGTTCGCAAGCAAATCCATGGCTAATCTTCACTTTGATTTATCTGTCTTTTCCAGCCCTTCTTTACATAGTGATGGCTGACGCCATGTTCAGTCATTATCTTTCCGAGTGGCTTCGAAATTTTCCCACTGCACCGCCGTATAGCTTTCAGTCTTGTAACTGTGCTCAGTAGGAGATGAATTAATGTATACTGCATACAGACAGAGTGCTCCTGATTGGACTGAAACAATAGCTAGTGATTGCAATGTTATGTTACATGATACAAGCAAGCGATGTCATTCAAACCCGAGTGCTTATTCATCAAACCCCCTTTGTTTATTTTCAGACTTTTTTATTTTTCTAGAGTTGCCTGTTATAACCTATGCATACAATCCAAATTCAAACATAGCTGTATTTAATGTTTCGTTTATATGTTTTAGAATAGCTTATGGCTCGTATATGGTTTCAATGCTTAAATAATGACCGAAAAATTGAGAATGGTTTGTGTTGTAACAGCTGTTTAAAAAGACACAGAAGAAAGAAAAGAAAACCAAAATGGATAAAAAATAAAATGTATTAAAAATGGAATTTTTGAAGAAAAACTTATATACTTCTATACTTATTCTAGTTTTGGAGCAAAGTGCAGCCGTTAAGCAGGCAAAAACAAATATATATCCAACTGTTAGTGTATTTCCTATTCATATCACCAAGGCTAAGTGATTATACATGAACGCTCGCAGAGAGATGAATTGGGAAAATAATGAATGTAATGACGGAACGCACAGGAATAAATCAACAGCTCAGATTTAGACTTAGTTTGATTTTATAATAATATCAAGCATGTGAGCTGTGATAAGGTAAACGTTTGATGTGACTCGCTGAAGATGACTGAGCAGTTACGCAAATGATGTTAAACTCACGTAATCTCTGCAGACAAGACCTTGATTTTCCTAACAGACCACTGCCCAGTGATCACAAATCATGGCTTCACGTACCTCTGATACTTTGACATGAATAATGCTGCATGTAAAGAAGGCCAATGGCCCAGGTGGCCCAATTGTAAGTATGAAAAGATGGCATATCTCATGAATTCAAGACCGCACCGTTAAACCAGTGTGACATGTATCTACAGGACTTAGTTCTAAGTCATCGTGCGCTAGCAGCGAAAGCATTCGTACAAGCATGCGCCCAAACCGGTTGTAACAGATCTGGGAAGCAAGAAAAAAAACACACATGCAGCTGAGGAGATATTTAATCCATGTGCTCACTTTAGCACCTTTTTATCTTACTTCCCCCCCAGACACACTATTATAACAAGAACAGTCCAGACAATTGTCCAGGAGGACGACAACAAAATTTATGTAGGGGTAGAATTATCTACTGGCCTCCTTGCACTGGTTTATGAGACAATGGCTGTCTTTGTTGGGCCAAAAACCACATGCAGTACCTGCCCATGAATACCTTTATCTCTTATAGTCACAAAATGATTTTCCAATTTGAATAAGCCAAGCAAAGGGAATTTTATTATTTAAAAGGGAGAACATTAATTCAATCAGATAGATGCTAGAGGAAGAACAGGGAAGTGATAAAAGATAGCTGAAGCATGGCCATGAAGACAGCGAGACATGATTTTATGTCTGTATCCCATGCCTGCAAAGTGGGCCTATTGTGTTCTCTCAGCAGATATACTGGCCCAACTTATCTGGGTGCCTTATCATTTTCGTGTCATACTCAAATGGACCTGTGAGGCGTTCAACCCAAACTGTGAGTTGGACAGATTAGTGCTGTATCACTAATGCAGCTTCCCTTTTTTGGGTTGGGGCCAGTCTATCTATCTGTCTGTTACCCAATAGAAAACCACTCACATTAGATCATAGTCTTGTGATGAGAAAAGAAGGTATGATTAAAATAGCTGCGATGAATTTAGAGTAAATAACTAAAATATTTCTTGTTTTGTTCCTGCATCTGCATTAGACAAAACCATTTCTGAAATGTTTTTTTCGGATTTTTGTTTTTACTGTAACTAAAAACACGAGGAAGTATTTGTCAAAATGCAGAGATGATTTGTTATGCCAGTATGGTATGAAGCCAGTTTCCTTCCCACATTTTGAACTTTCTAATAATGTTTCTTTCCCTGTGTACATTTGACCATCAGTTAAACCTGTAATTTCCTTGTTTCAACACAGTATCACAAAAAGAGATCAATTTTCATAGTGTCACATGTGCACATTTTTGCAAAAAAATGTGAAGGTTGAATGTGTTTGGGTTGAAATAACAAACTAAAATATGTTAAATTAATTTTTTCCTCTGTTTCTTAAAAGAAAACTTCATATGAACGGCAATTGTATTTTTTTTATTGAGTGAAGACATAAGATTTTTTCCATTCACAAAAGGTTCATTTATCTTGGTCTGATGGAAATTGAATTGTTCTTTATCCTTCATCAAACCAAAGTGGAAAGATGATTTGAACATAAAATTAGCATACAAACCAGCACTACCTGCCTGCAAAACCAAAACAGCTAAATAAAATTATCCATGATTACCTGTTATTTACATTTCTGATTTTCCTCTTATAACATGTTAAAATCTTATGAAAAGAACTGCTGGGTCCAATAGTCACACTGGTATAATATTTACCCAGAATACTCATGATACTGTCCTGGACACAGTTCATCGCACGCAGCACAATTGAGATGAATTACATATGATAACGGGCTTCAGGACAGATCGGGCATGTCATTTGTTCATTTGCTGGATTCTATTTTCTTTTCAGCAAGGTTGCATTTTACATTTACTTGAGTGTTACAAAACTCTGTTTTTAAAAAGTTGGAGGTTTAAACAATAACTCCATATTTAACAAGACACATATAGAGAGTGCAAACTTCTCCCAAGGCAGTTCACTCTCTGGGCAGGCATTTATTTTTACAGGAACTGTATTGTATTTTAGTATTTATAATATTAATAGTATTGTATTTTGTATATATTCATTTTGTTTTCCTTGTTCTTTTCAAGTGCATTTTAAGAAGTTTTTAGTGGAGTCAAAATCAGATAAGGGTAGCATGACAGATGTTTACTTTGATTAGACAAACATTATGCAGGAGCAGGAAATGGTTAATAGGCATTCATTTGTAAATAACTAACTTGAGCTTATTATATAATATTTTACTACAGTACATTTCTAGCTAACTAGGGAGCTTATTCTTTTTCTTCTGACAATATTTATTTAAAGATATAATTCATTTTGAGGTCAACTTGAAAGAAAGGCAGATGTGAAAAAGTGAGGTCAAATGGCACATGATATTTGGATGCAAACAATAATTTATTATTTAGTCTCAAGCACTTGAAAAAAGACGATTTATTTAGTGATAAAAAATAATAATAATAATAATGTTGTGGCAACAGAAATGAATTGAGTAGTCTCAGCCTAGGTATTATTATTTAGTATCCTGCAGGCTCTGCACAGACAACTCTCGTCACCTATAAATAGAATAGAATAGAATAGCCTTTTATTGTCACTGTACATGGTACAACGAAATTGTGCTCACAGTAAAGTACTAACAGCAATTATCATTTTCACATGCAGAGGGCAGTAATCACTTAGTTTATAAGGAAAGAACTACACTGCAATGGCGCTCGAAGGACCAATATAGGTAGGTTCTCTTTGCCTGCTCGTTGATGTCTAACTGAACTCATAATACTCTTTTCGTGCTGATAGATTTTTTCATAGCTCAGTGCCACTGTTTGAAAGTTTTCTGTTCTTCTGTGTATTTCACTGTAGCAAACGATTTTGTCTTCCTTTACACACCCACCCCACCTTTTTTTATTTTTATTTAAATCGTCAGGCATCTGTATGGGCACGTCCTGCCGACGGAGGACGGTAACATGGCGGCCTCCTTACGTCTGGGTCGTCAAGGAATGTTATTTGGCCTCAGGTTGTCTAATTTTAACATTTTTTTGAGGTCCACACACCAATGGCAAGACCAAGTCAGACACTTCTTTCAGTCACCGTGGGTACTCGGTAAGTGTTGACAGTTTACCATGAGAATGGCTGATGTCCTTCATGTGTTGACAGCCGCTATCGTCACCACCCTATGATGCGTTAATTTGCTCTCGTTCGATGATGGAAGTGTATGACAGCTGAAATCAGTGTTAGCATGAGTATCAAACGATAAAGGGGCTGGTTATTTCTGCAAGTAGCGCTACGAAAAGCTGCTGAGGCTGCTTTATAAATCACTCGGATTCTCTTGCATCTTTGCATGCAGTCTGCCACCAGAGTTACTTCTCTTCCTGTAAGACATCCTTACTTTATTTCATCCTGATACAACATCTTCAAGACGATCATTGCCCCTATCTGGGCCGTGTCACATTTGCAGCAGTAGCATTAAATAATAGGAAACAATATTTTAACAGTGGAACTTTGGAATTTTAGCAGCGAAACTAGGGTTAGGAGTAGTTAAGGTAGATGAGTTTAAATACCTTGGATCAGCCATCCAAAGGAACGATCAGTGCACAAGAGAGGTGAAGAGGAGCGGGGTGGAGTGGATGGAGATGAGTGTTAGGGGTGATTTGTGACAGAAGGGTAGCAGCAAGAGTGAAAGTGAAGTTTTAGAAGACAACAGTGAGACCTGCAATGAAGTATGGTTTTGAAGACAATAGCATTAACAAAAAGACAGGAGGTGCACGTGAGAAATGCATTTCTCACGGGACGTGCATTCTCCAAGATGACAACGCTCGCCCCCACAGAGCAGGGATTACCAGAGGCTACCTCCAAGAATTAGTGGAGAGGATGGAATGGCCATCCTGCAGTCCTGACCTCAACCCCATTGAATACTTCTGGGATCAGCTTCGGCATGCACAGCATGCCAGAGTGACCAACAGAACCACATTGACTGACGTGTGACAAATGCTGGTTGAAGAATGGACTATCATGCTAAAGCAGTGTGTAACCAAGCTGGTGACTAGCGTGAGGAGGACGTGCCAGGCTGTTGTGGCTGTGTATGGTTTTTCCGCATGCTGCTGAGGGCCCTGTTTAAAAAAAAACAAAAACAAAAAAAAACATTGTTAAGTTGCATATATATATATATATATATATATATATATATATATATATACTGTGTGTGTGTGTGTGTGTGTGTGTGTTTGTGTATGTGTGTGTGTGTGTGTGTGTTTTTTTTCTCTT
>VUQK01028262.1:2275-31344 GCA_015106715.1 Bujurquina vittata | reverse complement strand
AAAGGAAAGGGGTAAAAAATATTTTTTAAGTTTTTTTTTCTGATTTTATTGGAAAATTTTAAAAGGTTTTTTTTTGTTTTTTTTTTTTTAACATGGTTTCCTTAATTTGTGATCATGTATAATGTGTGCTTTTATTGTGTAGCTGTCTGTGTCAGTTTTTGTATGTTTCTTTCGTACGCAAGTCTCCCTTGAAAAAGAGATCTTGATTTCAATGAGACTACCTGTTTGAATAAAGCATTTAATAATAATAATAATAATGCAGAGCAGAGTGCGTAGCAGCCAGCTCTTTTGGTAAATATTACTGGTTGCAATATCTGCAGAAAGTTTGCTGCATCCTCATCCTGCCCATCAGCTGCTTGAATGTCTATCCTCAGGCAAACTTTATAGATCCATCAAAACACGCGCTACATGATTAAGAAACAGTTTTTTATCCCAGATCCATCATCGCACTGAACTCTGCTCTGAAATCACACACACTATAAATCAATAACAGGTCAAATCTATCAACACCTGGTGCAATACTATATTTTCTCACAGGAGTGCAATTTTTTATTAGAACTACCGTGGCCATTTTTTACACTGGAACTGTGCATGTATAACTGCGTGTTTTGATGATTAAGTGCGCTAATCTGCCTTCATTTTTAGGTAATGTGCATAATTATGTTGTGTATTTTTTTACACATAAAACAATAAAGGAATTTTGAATCTTGAACATGTACAGTGGGTGTGGAACTTTACTCGCTAATAACAGGCCAAAGGTTACTGAACCTCGGCCACAACAGTATCAATAACAATGACAGGTGAAGTGAAGAAATAAGGGAACCCATGCAACCTTAGACAGGCGATTTTATTGTAACGACTGGTCTGTGAATACAAATACAACACTCAGGAGCTCTTTGTTTCAGTGTGTGATCATTCCCTTTCATCAATACTTTGACACAGTTTCATAAATAGGATATGACGGGGTCATGTTCATGTTTTCTGGCAAGGCGCGATTCTTTGCTCGCATCCAAGAATGATAAATTGGGGCCATCGACCTGAAGGTTAGGTAGGTGAAGACAATGAACTTCATGCAGTTCAGTCAGATAATGAGAGATGCTACGGACAGAAACCTAAAAAGCTTCAACCCCTGTGGGCACAGTGCGCGGCAGCAACGCCATGTGTTTGCATTGTTTGTGTTTAACCAGAGTACTGAAACGAGATCAGGCGAGTACACGTGTACGAGACAGAGAGACAGTCAAGGCTGGATGGATCAAAGCTGAACAGCTGCCAACACCTCTCGAGTGTGAACGTGTTGTCACAAGTTTGTCAATCAGCATTTTCTCGCATCAGTGTGCCAACGAGCTGTGTGTGTGGACAGTGCTCGTGTGTGTGTGTGTGTGTGTGGACAGTGCTCGTGTGTGTGTAAATTTACCCAACACAGTGAGAGCAGTTGTAACATAAAGCAAAACCTGTCCCCATCATTGTGGTGGAGTTTATATTTTGAACAGCTTCCAGAAATAAGTAATCATTTTCATTTATCAGACATATGGAAAGTGAAAGTGAGGGGTCAAAGAATTTTGTTTTTTAATGACACTGGAGCCATTGTGCAGGCAAAAGCTAATGTTTGTGTGTAAATCTACCTCATGGATGAAGTCCCCGATGTCTCCGGGGTGGGGCACAACAGGTCTGATAGGATACTGGGACTCGGGGATGATGGGACGTTCATCCACCCTGCGGACACCAGGTGGCTTGCTGATGATGTGCTCCAAGGAGTCAGGTTGCTGCAGCTGGCTTAAGTCATAGTCCTACACAATGGGCAGAGAAATGTCAGTAAAGCCTGAAACAGAAAGCATGCACTGTATCTGTGTGAGTGCAGCTCTCAGGATCTCACTTGGTCCTCTTCTCCTCCTCCCTCTTCATCATACTTAAGGATGTTGTCCCTGACATCATCTTCAGGGTCAATAAGCAGTTGCTTTGTCTGCCTCTCCTTCTCTCTGCGCTTGATCCACACCACAAACAACAGCACCATGCCTGCAACGATACACTCACGAATGTTAAAAAAAACTTCCAGGTATGTTGCAACAACCTGCAAAAAAACCAAACCAAAAAGCTGACAATCAGGAAGCACTTTATGCTCTAATTAAACAATACAAGCAAGGCTGTATTTAAGCACAGCAGAGCTGTGAGCTAAGAGCTGAAGCTGGTATGCTAAAATGTGGGATTTTAAACATTTATAGTGTTTATTACATTTACCATGTTAATGTAGCATTGAATGGTAACATTTAATTAGATGCCGGTTTTACTGATACATCCTAAGCAAGGTTTTTCCAATTTTTCTCAAAAGTCCGTCAAGAACAAACAACCTAAGCTTATGTTCACATGACAAACTGCAACATACAATGACACAGCTATTCCAACACAAAACCGCTTAGGGAGCAGCATGGTGGATGAATGGGCCCAGCAGGCAGGTGGCTGCTACTCATAATTTATTTCCTCCAAACAGGCCCTTTAACCACAGTCACAGTAACCTTTCCATACTTTATCATACCACACACGTTTCAGCAATATGAATTATGATGCACACACTCTCTCTATTATTGAGTTTTGCTTTTTATCCTCATGTCTTTATTTTCTTTTTAGTCTTCTCTATTTAGATTTGTGGTTATTTCATATCATTCATCTGCGTGATCTCTGCATGCCATCACTGAAACGAGATTTCCAAACTCTGTGTGTTTCTTGAGTGAATAAAGTGAAACAGATTAAATTAGAATTGTGCGTCACTGTGAGTCAATAGCAGTTGAAAAATCATAGAAAATTCTATATAACAGAAACTTTAAAAAAAAAAACAAAGTCGGTAAAAACATTGCATTTGGAGGTGAATTTATCTACTGGGCTTGTCATATGCCATCCACAGCACGAACTGCAGCACAGCAACAAAGTAAAACACTGACATTAAAGGTGAGACAGATACCAGCAGATTTTCCCTACCAGGAAAAGAACACAAAAAACATCTCATCCAGAGATGCTGGAGAGGATTCCAGCACTCCAGGCATTTATCCATTATACAAACTGTTGTCCATGTTATTGTAGTGTTAAATGTTTAATGTCTGCGCCCTGTGCCCTGCATCTAATCAAAGGGAACTTTTTCACAGTAAATGTGTCCAAATCTTGACTGGTACTGTAGGTATGCAGCATGTCTGGGAGCAGTGGAGCATCACTGGACGAACTCAGTGCGGACAGCAAAAACTTACTGAGTAGTATGATGATGCAGATGAGAATTGAGATGATGGCTCCAGTACCCAGGCCAGCAGCTGCCACCGCCCCGAGGGTGGTGCAGTCTCCGTTTTCATCACAGGGACACACCTTAACTTTGATGAGTGACCTGTTGGACAGTGGAGGGTTCCCCGAGTCTGACACAATTACGGGGACTTCATACACCCCCGGCTCTAAATATATTTGGTATCGTAGAGTCAAACGGGCAAAATCACCTGTGCAGAGTGAAAAGGACAGAGATGACACTAACAATTACATTTATTGCTCCAGAAATATTTTTTCCTAGGCTACCACCAAGTGACAGTTAATTCTGAACAAACTATGAACACTGTGCACCCAAGACCTCAGGCTAAACATAACGCAATACCACTCCCACACATTAATTCTAACTTACATATATCTTGACCAAAACTATGTGTTTCACAATAGGTATTTAATTTTTTAAATAACATTTAAATTAAAGTGCAAAAGTCTTGTGTCACCTCTCATGGCTTTATAATTTGCTAGGAAAATGGGAAATAGGTGTTGTGATTTTGCAAACATACATGGAATGGTATGCTTTTGCTGCACCGGCAGTGTGTTTGAGATTGTTATACTGACAAACGAAGGTGTTGCCAATCAAGATGCGTTTCACTCCACAAAACCAGTTGCCACTGATTTTCAGGTCAGTTTTTGTGTAATGTGGCATAACCTCAGCCTTTTCTCAACGTTAGCTGCCACCCCTCCACTGAAGCCATTTCTCATGAGACTTTGCCAAACCATAGATTGAAAAACTGAAGGGCCAGATGCATCTATCAGGTCCTGCATCAGGTCTTTGCTAGATTTATTTTTTCATATTTCTTAAGGACATGACTCTCAGATACTGTTCATCTGTTGTAGAGAGCTTTTTTTTTAGACCTGCTACGTGTCCAGTTTCCTCACATCTGTTTTAAGGACATGCTGCACACCATGCCAAGATATGCCAAGTTTTAAGCTAATAGTTCTTTGGGAATTCCTTTGTTGGAGCAAAACTACTATTTTATGTCTGCAAAACTGTGCTACTTGTGGCATTTTTGTAGATTCAACTAAAGAAATGGAAAGAAATTGTGTTCTTGCAACAAACTGCTAGTAACAAAGTACTTAAAAATACAATTTAAAATGAGTTATTTGCTAAATTGTCTGTTATGTGTAGACACAATGCTAGTTAGGTGATGCTTCATGCCTGAATGACTCATAGGTGAGCATAAAATAATAAAAGCTTTGAAAGACCCTCAGAAAGCCTGAAAAAATGCTGCTCAAAACCACTTTAGAAAGTCTGACAAAAATATACAAGAATCAACATATTAATATAATAATATAAAATATACAGGAATGAGTGACTCAAGACTTTTGCACAGTGATGTACATGAAGGTGCACATGGTTAATAAAGTGTATGGTCAGAACTTCACTGTATTTAACAAACAATGATCTAAACTAGTGCAAACATTAAAAAATGCAATTTTTATTTGTCATTCATCTTGAATGATGACTCCCCACCATTGAGCCGAGAAATTGTCCAGTTGCGTCGGATGGTGGTGGGAAATGTGGGCAGCTCGAAGACAAAAGGTCCAGCGTTGGGGTCTGTGTCGGCATCGGCAGCAGTGATGTTGACACCGTTGACATTCCTGTACATCCTTTCACAGATCTGAGACTCTCTTGGTATGAGTGCTGGGGGGTTGTCATTAATATCTATCAGATAGATCTGCAGCGTGCCTGTGCCGCTGGCTGCAGGAGAGCCTTAGAGCAGAAAGAGAGAAGAAAAAAAATGATATCATGACAGGAGGAAAACATGACAAGAGAAGATGTGTGCAGTGAGAGGGACGGTTGAGGGGGAAGAGAGAGATGTTGAAGGCTGGCAGAAGTGAGGGAAATAATGAAAGAAGATAAAAAAAAGTGAGATACCAAAAAAGAAGGAACGAGAAGAGGTGATTGGAGCATTGTTCATTCACAATGACGATAAAAAGGTAGGAATACTGTGGAGCTGCAGGAGAATTTCTACCCTTGACAGAAATACTTCTGACAGTTGTGCTTTCCAGCTCTTCTTTTAGGCTTAGAGCAAAATCAAACCCCTCGCAGTCGATCCAGATGGAGGCACAGCACATCCAATAGTCTGGAGGTACAATAATTATGACTGTAACACGGTCAAACAAGTCTTTGTCTATGTGTATTACACTGTACTGTGAGAGTCATTTATGATTTTGGACAATATTTCAAGCAAAGGGGCCTTCAACAGTGCATTTTGAAATGGCAAACAGGACATTCTCATTGCACCCAGTCCTTCACTTAAAAACAGTGCATGCTTATGTGCTTATGTCTTAAGAGTAAATCTCCTTAGAACGCATATGCTGGACGCATTTAGGATGTAAAATAAAGGTAGTCTGGCAAAGCGAAAGCAGTGGTGAATCATTTTCAAAGTATGATCAAGTTGTACTACATGTCTTAGTGACTTTTTTGCTTTGCTGGACTCACAATAACTGTACTACTGGACTGGCTCATTATATTTGCACACAATTTTAGGTAACAATCACAAATCTGCAGATACTGCTTATTAGGAAACTATGAAAATTAGTTGCTCTAAACTTCTGACAGTTGTGACTCGATATTGTAAGTCTGTGAAAACTGTCGAGGCAACTTGGTCTGATACTGATGTAGGCATGCCATTGTAAGTGCTGCTTCAACTACAATACTGTCAGCCTTGGAGTGCAATAACATGCACTGGTGCACACGGACACGCTCACACTTCATCTACAGGCACAATCTAGAAGCTTTTGCATTGACCGAACACAGCATCCGACCATCAGCAACTGCATTATGGAGAATTGGGAATAAAAAATAGACACTTTAAACAATCAGGGAGGGAGCTAGCTGAGCAAAGAGATGAATGCACAAATGCGTATGTGCAGCATGAAAATGTGGCACAGAAACATCTGAAAAAAGGGCACTTAGCAGTATAAAGCTCACAGTTGTTTATTGAGTGTGTGTCAGTGGGTGACGGCCCTTAGCTTCCCCCAATTAGGAGTCATTTCCCTGTCATGCCCCACTGGCCCAGTCATCACATGGAATCAAGCGACCCTAGGGCCCATCTCTGGCACGAGATAAGGGCAATGTAATTTACAAAGATTTATGCAAAGCTTACAGATCTACCAATTAAATGTGGCAACAGAGCAAGACATTTGCCACAAGAAGGGTGAGACGCAGCTGAAGACAAGGGTCTGGAGTGAGTCTGTTATCAGTTTGAGCTGTTTGACTGGTAATACTATAATTTATATCAAAGATCGCTTCGTAAATTTAAAGTGATTAATAAAGGCATATCAAGTCGTCACTGATGGATATACTGAGTTTCAGTGTCCAGAGACATCTGATAACCAACCTTCTTCACCTAAATTTCTGTCATGTCTACACTAAATGTGTATGCATGAAAAGAGTTTTCAAATTACACACAAACACTGTAATGCCAATGCAGATGCTCAACTTACATACAGCTTTGCACAGGTAAACCCACACTGTGCGGTAAAAGCACAGAATTTTAATGCTAACTGAACAACCAAAAGAGAGAGTAACATTTCACATAGACCGTATACTAGATTTCTACATACCATTAAACCTGCATTCTATCCAGAGGCCACCAGATGGCGATAGCTGTGATTGCAAAAAAGCTTCCAGTCCAGTAAAAAAGTCTGTGGGAAAGTGACTTTCTGTCTTGACCTCTGTAAACACTTTAATATTGAGTTTATGGGCTTTGTCACTTATTTTGGGCCATACTAAATTAAAAAATAGGTGCATTTTTCTTTTTTGGTGATATGCATATGGTCAATATGGAGGATTATCTGTGGTGTGAAACCGCAGGCTGATGACTTGTCAATCACAAGACGTCAGCCAGTGAGTGTGCAGTTCCACGGCCAGACACGCCCCTCCTTTTTGCAGCCAAGATGACAATGGCAGAAACACTCATCTCGAGTCTTCAAAACAGGACTTTAGAAACCAGTGGGTGATGTCATGGTAACTAAATCCATCTTTCATAGTACTGTAGCTACGGTAACGTATTTAAGGAAATGCAACGTTAAAATAAAGGTGGCAAAAAATGTAATAATGTCATTAGTATCTCATGAGGGTAAAAAGACTAGCTGTAATCTAATAACTCAAAATATTACACTCTTCTTACTCATTAATTAATAGGTAAACTTTAATATCACAGTTATTAATATTGTTTTAAATATTTAAATGCTATTAGGAATCCATTATTATCTATTAGGAAATCATAAGTTATAAAATCAATTTAAATACACTTCACAGCTTTTCAATAGGTCATTTGAGTTGACGGTAACTAAAAAGAAACAGTTTTTTGTTTTTTTCATGTTATAAGCATACAGACAATGATTAGACATTTCTTCTTATTTGCTGCTGTGTATGTGTTGCCCAGTATTACAAACTTTAAAAGCCCATCTAGGGACAGTATTGCAAATTAGCTTAGGCCATACATGTGGTGGTGTGTGGCCTGGTTCATGTTACATATGTGTCTCTATTCAAATAAACAATAAACAGCTATTAACGTATTAAATACAAATTGTACCCATGTACATCCTCTGGAAGAGAAACACATTCATAAATGGACTGCTTTAAATGCATGCTTTCACACACACACACACACGCACGCACGCACACACACGCATGCACGCACGCACGCATGCACACACACACACACACACACACACACGCACACACACACAGGCTTACCAATTCTCCTGGTTTGTTAATCCTAGCCATGTATGGGGGACATGTGGAAGCAGCTTGCCACAGCTGATAGGAGAATTATGTGGGTTTTAACCAGCTAAATAAATAATTATGTTTGTGTAAATTCCTCAAAAGGATTTGTATTAACTCCTTTTTTTGATGGCGGATGAGAGATGCGAGGCATGGTGAAAAGACTTGTAGTAAGCTGACCATATGCTCTTTGAAGAATGCATACATATAAACAATACCATAGGTTGCTAAAAGGAAAATGAGCTAAAAGGTTCTGAAGCGGTCAGATTTCATCGAGGGGGTGTAATAAGTGTACTTCTCACCATGCTGTCACCACCTCTTCATGTCCCATCCTACTATCCTTACTGTCTCATAGTACTTCTTACCATAATCCCTCTCATGTTGTGATGGCTGGCACTCAGGAAAGACCCACATAGACATACAAACATTCACACACGCATAACCTGAAAAAGAACTGCTAGTTTCTTTTGTTCTGGCCACAGTCCCACTATCAGCCAGACCTAGCAGAAACATCCCTGTCGAAACGGTGTACTTCACAGTGGGGAGCTGAAGAAAACACCTAAATAATAGGAAATCGGTGACATTATCGTGATTATAAAGAAGACTAGGAATTAAAGGCAGAAAAAAAAAACAACAGCAGCATGTAAACCTATAATCCGGCTGCGTCTCCCTGTATCCACACAGCGGGTTACATATCTTGGTGTTTGACATTGTCAGTCATCACAAATACATGTGCACACACAAACACACCGGCGCACGCGCTCACATAAATGTGTTTCAAATTAGTGCCTTCACACATGCTAGCACCTATAAACACACCAATGTTTCAAAGCCAGCTCAACTTAAGATAAACGCGCCAGTGCACTGCACGTCACTGATAAGGCAATTTGGAAGGAAAATAGCATTCCCGTTTTACTTAAGGAAACAAGAAACATTCACTTCCGCTTGAGAAAAAGTTATTTGTTTGCCGTGATTGAGTTTGTGCTCTGTAATGCCTGAGTTTCAACTCTTAGGCAGAACAAATAATGTGTACCACAGAAACTGCACCAGACACAAGGCGGAAGCAGGCTTGGACACAGGATAAGAGAGGCTCAACAGTGTAACTGGTTGTGCAAATCCAGGATTTCCTCAAACTCTAGCCCAGCTACATGCTTTTATAGTCTTCTAAATCCACACAGAAGTCTCAGTTTTTAATCAGCTGGTATGCTGCATATACAACACACTTGCTTCTGTCGCAGAATTCAGTTACACTCTGGATGATATCACATTTCTATAAAATTTGTGGTCGCAAGGGACTGAATCTATATTTAGTTGCATATTATAATGTAAAAATAAGTGACAGCTCTTATGTCTAAATTACTGGACATCAAAATGTTTATAGAGAGAAAACTTCTAAAGCGGCACCTACTGATCTTCGAAATCAACCAACATTCTGATATAAAGTGTGAAAATGATAGGTTGTGGCAGAGAAGGTAATGTTATATTACCGGTAATTGAGTTAATGCTGTTAACTTCATTTTAGGGGCTCCGAAAGATATATGTGGTAGAAGTGTTAAAAAAATATATATTATGCAGGAAGCAGCAAACTCTGATTTTGAATTAAAAAAAAAAAAATACAGCATACACTTTAAAAGAGGTTCTTACCATTGTCTGTCGCCAGAAACGTGGCTTCATATATGTTGTTTTTTACATAGACAGATTCCCGGTCGAGCATTGCTGTGGTGACTATCTGCCCGTTGGTTCTATTGATGGACAGCCAGTCTGCAGGGTCGTTCAGCTTTGAATACCTAAAGACACACAATTACAGATCGATGGAGAAGTTAACGTTCGGCGTTTCCCTGTTTACAGGCAATTAGAAATGTTCTCTTGCATCTGTGCATGCATAGATTGCCTCCAAATACACACGCTCTAAAAATCACAACAGCCTGACCTTCACACAGTTTAATTCTTCACCGACTTCTTCTCCAGAGCATGCAGCCTACAGTCAATTTCACCTCATTTTTCACTCCTGTGTACCAGGCATAGAAGTCAATTACCTCCCTAGTTAAGCACTGATGCAGCTGCCTGTGTGTGCGTGCGTGCATGTTTTGCACGCCCATTTTCTGGAAAGGTTTGCTTAAACTCACCGTTGAAAGGTTTATATACATGCATGTTTTAATGCTTGCGTGTCTGAAATCGTGCCTGTGTGTGTGTGTACAGGGAATCTGTTACAGCGTGGAGATAAAATGATGGGATCTTGGTACTGATCATCAAACAGGAAAGTAGCAGGTGGCGGCAGTCCCCTGGGATAAAGGGCAGAGAAGGAATAAGGGATCATCTCCAGGACTGAATGCCAGTCTCACTCTGCTCTCACTGTTCCCGTTTTGCTGGCTTTTGTTTCTTTTGGTTTGTTTCACATATTCACTTTTATCTGAGCTCTCACCACTCATGTCGCCTCACCTTAACTTGAGGTGCTTTTGTGTTCATACATATTTTTTTTTTAGCTCCATCTGTATCTTCTCATCTATGTCTCATTCATTCGCCAATGCAGAGTTCATCAACAGCCACCTCTCTTGGTTGCAATCTCACTTCTGCTACAAAACATCATCTGTGGACATGTGACACCATGGCCTTGCACACCTGTGTTTCTACATCAATTCCATTTCATTTACAGAATGTTAGCTGGGGGGGGGGAGGCCAAGTTGTTATGCGACAAACACTTCCAGCTTTTCAATCTATCCAAATTGAAATGGATTTGACCTTAGCCCTGCTTTTATGTTGACTGAACTGTACTTAACTCACCATTAGTGTACAGCTTGCTTGTTTATTTGTATTCGATTAAATACTGCATAATGGGGGGGGTGGGTTGGGGGGATGGACAGAGACTATATTCTCTATCCTGCAGCGATTGAGGTGGGATTTTCCCAGCAGGCAGTGGGCATGATCCGAGGCAGAGCACAGTGTGGGGAAGGGGATCACAGAGATGACATTCCCACACTCTAGACAGATTCACACAGGCAAGCCAAGCCCACAGCAGCTAACAGGCAGACAGTGAAATCACCACCGGGGCTACATTGAGTCCATCACGGTGGGAGGGTGGGATAAAAGAGGGAGGGAAATGAGCAGGAATGGGTAGGAGAGGTGACATTCGGAAGTAGCAGCATGGCTGATCTGATTTTAATGTCCTCATTAAGACTGACTTGATACCTACTGCTATTCTCTGTCCAGCTACATTTCTGTTGTGTTGACCATGCCAAAGTGACAAATGTGCTCTGTCTCTGGAGTGGAGGACAGACAAATGGGTGTACATGTTAATGAGCTGAGGCAAATTAAAGGATCAGTTCTCCAAAATACTAAGGATATCATGTCTGGGGGGGGAAAAAAGTGGTTTTGAGAATATTAATCAAATATTTTTTGATCTGGGGAAATATGTTTATTCTTGCTGAAAGTTAACTGATACTTGGTCAAGTTTTTACCCTCCCTTCCATCTCTGTCTGTGTTTTACTTCATTTCCCTGGGAATGGCTGCTCTCCTGCCTGATTCATGGCTGGCACACCTGTGTCTCATCAGCTCACCTAACCAACTGCTTTTCCAACCACTCTCCACCAGATTGCTCTGTCAGCTTCAGCACTAAACTAATGCTCGGGCCAACTCTGATCTGTTTCCTTGTGTATCTCGCTCTCGTGTTAACCAAGTGCTGTCTCTGTGCCTCAGATCTTCCTCATATGCAAGCCAGCAACCAGTCAGCTACCTGCCAGCCATCCTGTGGTTTCTTCTGCCACACTCACCTGTCAGCCCACTCTCCACTGCCATTCCCAGCCCTGTTCACCTCCCAGCTTTGCCTCCTGTCTGCCTTGGACTCGAGCCTCATCGCCACAAACCCTTTTTTTTAGTAAACGCCTAAAAACTGCTCCAGAGTGTTTTAAGCCCAGGAATTTCTGCTATTTATCTGGCAAACTATCCGTCAAAAAGCATGTAACTAGAAACGTAATTTGCTGTTCTTACAGTTCACTTTGTGTACAAAAATAATTGGCACCGTAACAGTAATCATTTAATCTTAAAAATATTAATTGTAGGTGGTTCACAGACATGTTGGTGGTGTCAATCTTTTTATCTAACATTCAGCAGAAATTATTATATATGCATTTTTTAATATGCCCGACGAGTGAACCAAGGGAACTTTACTCAGAAATCTCAAAGGTTGGCGTCTCAGTATCTGCGCAAAGATTTTCAGCTCCGTGCCAAAGCAAAAACACTTTTTTCCCCACATGAACAAGTGACCCTTTAAAATCAGGGACAAAGAAGAATTAAAACAGGCCGTGGATAAACATTTGTGTGTGTGAGACATGTTCATCCAAAATGCACCTATTCTTCCCCTCGTTCCACGATAACGCAAGTGCACATACGCCTTCTGTTGATAAAGGCCGTAACACAAAGGTTTGTTCACAAAGCAGAGTGTTCTACTCATCCACGCACTTTAATTAATTCTCTCCAACACCAGCCGGCTACAGATGTGTAAAATCATATCTGAAGCAAAAGAAAAAAGTCCTGTATTAACAATCTTTAGGGGCAATTTCCAACGCAATGACTCAGCATTTCAGCGCAATCATTACTCCTGCTCTTAGGTATTTCCACAAAAGATAAGGGGAGAATATGGCTGGCTTTAAAGTGTTGTTTTTACTTGCCAAAGTTCTGCTGATAGCAGACAATAGGGCTCTGGCCATCAGAGTAATGGCAGGGAAAGCACCCACAGATAACAGTGGGCAACTGGCTGCCACCATCGCTAACTTTTTAATGAAGTGCTAGCCATTGTTTTTTTTTTGTCATTTTGTAAGGGTAAACAGTTCTTGTTTCTCTTCTTCTGGAATATGAAATTTGGTTTCAGTGTGTGAAACTTTTCCTATTCGTTTCTGTGCCTTATTTCCAATGCTTTCCGAAGCTCCCCTCTACCACAAGGCTTCTCTCATTTGGGAGTTGGTAGGTGTGTGAGTATAGCTGGATGTATGATTAGGCCTGGCAGGTTAGTGATCTTAGCAAGCAGCAGGGAGAGGTATGACATTTATTTTTCAAACCCCCGACCCTGAGGATGAAAAATGCATGTCTCAAGCTTAGCCAAGGCGGTTTGGGTAATCACTTATGCCAGTGTCTCCAGTCCCATGTCTCGACCTTACTGGCTGGGTGTCTGACAGGTGATGCATGATACCTCATTCCTCCTCCCTCTCCCTACCCCCGCTCCTGTACACACTGCATTTGCCCAAATCTCACACTGACAGTCTGTCCCTCCATTGACAAGCACCTGTCTACTTCAAACCTTGACCTGAAGTCAGCTCACCATGTTCAGCCACTGTCCACTTCCCTTCTTCTACACTCCCTTAGGCCCTATTTCACCTTACTTTTGACTTTTAAGGCTCTCTCTAAATCTTCTCCATGTCTTAATGCATCTTCACCATCATCCATTTATAAAGACAGGCAGTGTTTTGTCAAATGCAAAGACGTGCAGTATGTTACATCTAACACAAAATGTGGTGTAATATCTAAATGTCTCTCCTATTAAAAGAGACATGGCAAGTTGACTATTACTGTAGATTGATGGGGTTTGGAGGCACAGTGCAGTGCAAATATCTTGAGCCACCCCTGATTTCTTTATATTTTGCTAGGGAAATAGGACATTGAATAGTGCAGACATACAGTTTTGCTCAGAAGTTTATATACCCTGTCAGAATTGATGTTTTTTGGCCATTTTTCAGATATTATTGATGATTTTCTTTCATGCAGCCCATTTTTCTTGAAGTGCCTCCTTATTATGCGTATTAAACCAGCCACACCCTTCTTTTAGAGAGTCCTCTGTGTCCACTGAAGTTATTTGTGGGTTTTTATTTGCATCCCGAACCATTTTCCTGGCAGTTGAAGCTGGAAATTTTGCTGGTCTACCTGACTGTGGCTTGGTTTCAACAGAATCCCTCATTTTCAACTTCTAAATTAGAGTTAGAGTATACTGCTGTTTGGCATTCTCATTCCTTGGATATCTTTCTATAGCCTTTTCCTGTTTTATAAAGCTCAACTGTCCTCTCCCGCAGATCCTTTGATAATTCTTTTGCTTTCCTCGTATCTCAGAATCCAACATCAATGCACCACTGGATGAAACACACAGGGGTCTGTCAGGAGCCCAGAAACTTGCTGACTTTTTATGCACGCACTAATTACAAGCAAACAGATCGCAGCTGAGGATGGTTAGCTTCAGTAGCTATTTAACCCCATGTGCGTCAAATAGGCTGTTTGCTAAGTTGTCTGTTATGTGCAGACACAACACTGGTTCAGTTCTTGTGTTAGGAGCCTTTCTTCTGCTTCAAAGAGTCATAGATCAGTGTTGAGTGGCTTAACAAAGGACTGGACTGGACTGAAAATAAGTAAAAAAGCAGCCAATGTCAAAGAAAAAAATTGAGAGATCTCCAGAAAGCTTGGACAATTATTGCTCAAGATCAATAAAAATAATAAAAAAATTACAAGTCTGGCTCATGGGAAGCAAAATATAAAGACATGACAGGTGGCTCAAGACTTATGCACAATACTGTATGTACATTGATATCGGTTCTGTGAGGATAAGAATGAGGAAAGAATGAGGATAACTGGTGTCCTTGTGCAACGGTCTGGAGTAGATACCTTTTGTGGAAAAGGTGTAAAGCAGTGGGATTGATAGTAATCCTGTTCAGATGGAAACAAATGAATGAGGTGGAGGATTTGCCATCTCTACAGTCTTTGCTTTTCATGTGGTGAGAGCCGAGGAAGGAGATCTAGTCTGTGTTTATGTCAGTGGAACTGTGCCAAGCATGCTAGTAAAAATGCTAACCTAAATCCAAGATGTAGTGCAGCCTTGACAGGTCATGGAAAAAAAAAAAGTGGAAAGCACTGAGTTAAATCCACAGAGTAGAGAATGATGAAGTGAGAAAGAGAAGAGAGAAAGGAGAGTGAGGAGAGAGCAAGAGAGAGAAAGAGCCCAGCTGGTGACTTTGGAATCTTCCTAAATTATAATGTACACCCAATTTACTCTCATTTGCTGTGAAATTATCTGGGAAATTTGTTTAGATTTTCTCCCCAGAGAAACGGGGAAGGAAGGAGCTGTTAAAGTGCAAGGTGGCTAGAAGGAGGTGGTGTTAATGTCGCGCCAAACATCCGTGTTATCAACTTAATTGTGTACTCTTCTGTTCTAGTTATAAATCACAACGCACTCTCTATAATCTGTGCTGACATTCTACGGGCACAAATGGAAATTTATGGGTTCTGCAGTTGTATGAATATAAGCTAAAGCCTGTCCTCATGCAGAATGCAGAGCAGATTGTTCTTCATAGAACAATACATCTACGTTTGAAGGGCCATAGTGCAGTCACCAGTGCTGTCAAACTGACAGCAGGACTTAGAAAAGGCCTGCTGGTCATTTAAAGGTTGGTTTACGTTTAAAATCCAGAGAGGCTTAAGACAGAGAAAGAACACTGCAGGTGGACATAATGCTGTGTCAGGTGTTTGGGCCTCAGCCAGCTGTTCTCTTTACCGCCCCCAGCTCGCTCCAGCTCTTTTGCTCTCTCTCTCTCGTGTTGTGTGAGTCTGTGAGTGCGAACCTGCATGTATGTGCTCATGCAACCTACAGAATGCACACACATCTGATTACCCCAGAGGCTACTGCTCCCTATTAACCTTCTTACCCTCCTTACTCAGAGTTCTCTGTTGGCTCATAAACTTCACACAGTAAGATTTTGAGAGATGGGTAATGACAAAATATAGTCCTCTTGTTGAACTTTGACCTCTAACTACTGACACGGAACCTATTTGAGAGGCTTTTTAGCCCACTGCGGGTGCATATGGAGACATTTCTGCCAGGTTTGTGCTTATAAAGCAGATAGCCAGGCTTAATTAGACAATAGAGCTTGACCACATGGAAAAATGTTATCTAATTAGATCTAAAAGATTCACAAAATCAAAATTAAAGTGAAATGTGCCTAGTGAATGTTCCCATTCTGTCTCTCAGTACTCACTCAATACCTGATTATCTGCTGCATCTGAAGCCGGTCAGGATCTGACGCCGAGAAGGTCGTCAGGCTGGTCCCAGCAGGGACGCCTTCCTCAAACCGGATGTGTTTTGGGTTTGTGGGAAAGTAAGGAGGTTCGTTAACATCCTGGACAGATATGGTGACACCAGCTGTTGACTGGAGTGAGGACTGGATGCCAGTGGCCAGGTGGGCCTGGTTGGACACCACCACTGTCAGCATAAAGGCGCGGTTCATCTCAAAGTCTACTGGCTGGAGAAAGGGGGGGGGGGAAACAGAGTTAATGACTGTAAAGGAAAAGAGGTCTAAAAACAATTGAAATAGTCAAAGTTTTATGAAGCTGTTGGCCTTCATCTTGCGTGCTTCATCTTCTCTTTCTTCCTCCTTTGTATGTATATTTGAGGATTTGAGGATATCCTCTATTCTGGACCAATGCTGTGTAAGATTACTGCTATTAAAAGATAATCTATAAGGTTACACTGTTACCTACTGCAATAAAAAACCTTTTAGAGTAATTTTGCATTCGCCAAAACGAATACCCCTTTAAGCTTGTACATGAATTTACATCCAGTGGGTGTGTGTAGCCCCCTGTACATTTACCTCAGCATTTACTGACTTTACCTCACATTCTGTTCGGTGTCTCGTGCTTTAAGACAAGTTGATTTTCTCTTGCTTCCCTTTGAGGTTTCTTAAATTCTTGCCCTTAAACAAGTCAAATGTCCAACAATGAAGAAATCCGCATTATGTACCTTAATATGTACATGAAAAAAAGGGAAAAAAAAATACACCACAGAGGTGACCAACCTCCTCTGCTCACAGACATTAACTAAAGCTCGCAGGCTGAAGAGTTCAAGTTAGAGAACGTTTTAGTTTGAAAAAAGTGATCTTCAATGCTATAGTTTGATTATTACTATTATCAGCTACATTATTATATTATTTCTCTTTATTTATTAATTCTATGCACCATGCATGGACTGTAATCGTTATGCTGATTAGTGTAAAAACCCCTGTCAACATTTCTCTTTTCCGCCTGTGCCTGGGGAATATGCATTAAACCTTGCTGATGAAAAGGGACATGATAAATGAACAGATGTCATGTCAAGTGGTCCCCTGATGAACAAAGACACACACACACGCACGCACACAGGACTGGTACTAGTCACGGTGTGTTGTCATGCCTTTTGAGTGAAAGTGTGTCCATGTGCACTCTACAAGGGGTTTTGCGACTTGAGCTTAAACCAGAGTGACAGTTCTTTGCTCTCCTAATGAAGAATACACAATCAGGTTAAATTGGCGGCAAGCAAAGAAATAAAATCAGAACAAGTGCGCTGCTTGCAGCGTCCTCTTGCACGTTTCTAAACAGCCGGATGATAATTACTGCTGCAAAGCACACATTGCTGCTGATGGTGTTAATGACTTTGAGTGGATCTGTATGGTGCATCAATTCACTGTTTTCCAGTGGACAGTCGAGAGCACAGCACAGACATAAAAAGATGAGCGTTATAAGGAAGGCTGCTCAACAAGGCCACTGAAGTAGAGGTATTTGTGCCGGTGCCACGGTTTCCCTGTGTACATGCACGCAAGTATAAATAAATGTAAGCACGCTGGTGTGTATTTGTGTGTGACCTCGTGGAGCACTGGGAGCCCATTTACAGGCTAACCACGCTCAAGGCGCTTTGATCTAAAGCCAGTGGTATTCAAAGCACAGGGAGGTCTAGAGTATAGCTGTAGGCTAACTAAAACACACATACACACCCAGACACACACACCCTGAGGGAAGCCAGAGGGGTGAGAGGTCAATAACATGGCTTGCATCGTTTGCCCATGAGCCATCACATCTTACATCTCCTTGAATCGCTTCACTCTTTTCTCTTTTTCCCTTTTGCCTAATTTGTTCCGCTGGACTGCAGCTTCCCAACCCCTCGTCTTTTCACATCTGCCCTATCCTGGCTCTCTGTGATCTATGCTCTCTGCGGGCTGCATTTCTCAATCCTTGGAAATGTGTCTTCGCCTCACTTCACTCCTCCTTTCCACTTCCCCTGTCATCTTTGTTGTTTATCATAAGCTGTGATTTACATAACTTAAGCACTCATTCGAACCAAGTGGCTTTATTTGTGTGTGCGCGTGTGTTTTTGTGTGTTCATGTGTTTACTGGCTTTATTGCCGCAACGTGAAACGAGAATACGTCTCATAAAATCCGCAGAGAGCAGTGTAAATGTATGACATGATCAGGTTAAAACCTCACCCCTTGTTTACAGAAGAATTCGACTCTCTTGTGGAGGACTGACGCGCACCTGGGTGTCAGTGTAATTCGATGTGTCTGCACTAGCAGCCACAGATACATTGGCAAAAAAAAAACAGGAAAAGCAAGGTAGCACCAGTCTTATGGGTTCTTGACTTTACCTATTACAAGCTGTCTGATGTGAACGTTCTGTCTCCCTTTTCACAAAGAGAGCTGAAGCACCCTGTTTACTTGTTGAGACTGTCTATTGCTTGTTTCTTCCCAGGGGGTGTCCTGTCTCTTATTTTATGATTTCCTGATAACCTCCCATGGGTCCCTGTGCAAGCTTAGGGCTACCCGGCTGCCTGCTGAATTTTGCATCAGGGAGTGAGAGGAATGGATTATAAAAGGCAGTCATCTAGAGATAATGAAGAGAAGCAAAATGCCAATGCTCATTGCTCAGGGTGCTATGGGAATTATAAGGAGATGTTATTGCTATTTTTTTTTTATTTTTTTTAGATTCTTGTGTGATGTGATACGCAGTTTGCAGGAGTCAGATACATGGTGAAAATACCCCTGGGTCAAATAAAGCACTTATTTCTACAAAACCCATGAAACACGGTAAGCACATTTACAGCAAGGCACACAAGGATGGCCACAGGAATGCAAAACCTAAGGGCCAATCAACAGGACACACATCTACAATAAACACACACACACACACACACACACACGCGCGTTTAAATGGCTTAAACCCGTGTGGACAACTGAGAGGTCGAACAGTAACGTAGCAGGCTGTTACAATACAAGACATGGCTCTGTTGTCGCTGTCATTTACCACAGCAGCTACAACATTATGAGTGTATAAAAAACGTTGCCTTTGTAATTGAGAAATCAATACCTAATTTGCTACAGTGGTCTCACCAGCCATTGTGTTTAAGTCTTTGTGCGAGTGTACGAGCTGTTCTGAAGGGCACAGCAGCCTCCAATGCCTCAACCTGGACATAAAGGGCTATATGAAAGACAAAGACCCCAATCTGTCCCCATTTAACTTTATAGTCTATTATTACTGCTTGCACCTAAATCCAGAGGGGCTTTGGCATTCAAGAGAGGAAATCAGTGTGTTTCTTCTACACTGACCCCCATAAGGACAAGGCAGAGCATGTTATGCTAGACTGGGATCTTACCTTCACCACAGTGACCATGCCATCATTGGTAATAGGGTCGGTGCGGATGTTAAAGTGCCCAGATGTGTCTCCACTGATGATCCTGTAGATGGCATTCCAATTAGGCGAGTGCGGCTGATCAGCATCTATAACTGTCAGGTTAGCCACCACAATATCCACTCGGTTCTCTGGCACCTCTCCAGAAAACTGTAGAAAGTAGAGTGAAATGTTACCTTGTGATTCATTGCTTTGAAATATCTCACTGTGCCTGTGATCGTTTAGGATGCATTGAGCCGTTTGAGTGTGGCAATTTCTACAAAAAGCCACTGAGTGCCTATCTTCCTTTTTTCATTTGTCTTTACAGAAACAGTCCTCCTTTCAGGTTTTCAGGTAGAGTAATTTTAATGAATTTGCTTTTTACCACTGTAGTAAACAAGCAGTAAACACGGTTTCACACTAGTGAGCGCATGCACACAGGGGCGTTGTTCCATTTTCACTGCTTTCTACATTGCTAGTACCCGTCATTGATGAGCAATAATATTTCATCCCTTAAAAAGCCAGAGAGAGACACGGGAGAAGAAAATGGATAAGGAGAAAAGAACCAGGAATGGGGAGGGTTAAAACAGATGTTTGAGTGTTTATAAGTGGGTTTTAGTTGTCCCTGTCCCGGACAAAAACATGTGCTTTGTCCTGATAAGCCTTGATGAGGAGTGAGCTGCTGTCAGTCATGTGTCTGTTATGTTAGGGATTCATCAAAGCTGTACAGACTCAGTGATAAATCCCACAAAAACCTATTGCAATGACTCCATCGCAACTCTGTAAAACACAAGTTGGCCATAGCACCACGTACACAAACATCCCATTAACTCATAACCAGTTACTTGGTTAGAGCATGTTGGCATGTCCTCATCTCATCGGCAGGCAACAGGCATGTAGTACCATACAGTTACTGTGTCACATGGGTAACAGGCATGGAAGTGCGACTGAGCTGCTTATGTGAGGATATCAAAGAGCAAAGCCCCAGACCAAACACTCCATCGGATCATAATACCCTGCCTGGCAAACCTCGCATCACCCAGCAAACAGCCGACAGCAGCGAGCAGATTAGGGGGCTGCATCAGGAGAGCTGTTCAGAGACTCAATGACATTCTTAAGACAACAGACATGTCCGGGTGGTCCTGATGCGCTGCCTGCTTTGGATAGGCAGGCTGTCATTTGTTAGTGTCAGAGTGTGTATGTGTGTGCTCATGTGGTTTATTACTGTGGTTTGGTTCAGGGACTCCCCAATGCCAATTCAATAAAATAAAACTTCAGAGATGGTTCTTGTAGGCTCCCTGAGGAGCATCTTCTTTCTCAGCACACAGTAACAAGTAAGGGGAAGTGTTGATCAAATCTGATGGAAGGCTTTGAAGGGTCCACCACAACTCTGATTATCAACGCCGCAGTTTGAGCTTTGTTGTCTCATTATCTAGTTGCACAGCGGAAGAGGGGTAGGCGTGATAAGTGATATCTGGAATTAAAACGGAATAAATCAAGCCGTGTTTTTTGCCACACCGTATGTGGAACGCTTTCCAGAGAAAACTTCATCAGTTTACTAACTGTCAAAATACATTTCAAAGTGCTCTTTGCAAAACAACTGAAATGTTAAAAATGCCAACTTAAAGATGTCTAGTACATGAAGTCAAGGGCAAAGAGCCTTACTCAGTAACCTCTAATTGCTGCGCTTTTGTCGTCTTTAATTTTCGATAACAAGCATGTTCACAAGTTTTAAATTCCTATGATGCAGGTACTGCAATAAAGTGCGCCTTTCAGGATAACAAAATAATGCATAAATTAGTCTAGGAATGCAGCTGCTGTGAACATTTTCAAGGAGACGAGCATTTCAATGCTGAATAATGTACAAGTTAGATCTTTGAGTCAACCTTCTGATACGTACTTGAAGTAATTATTTTTCCTCTCCTGAACCACAAGTTCCTTTCAATTATCATTTACAAATGCTCAGTCTTCAAGACTTAAATTCTAATCACAGTGATCTTTGATGGTTGCTGGCGTTATTGTCAATAATGGATGGAACAGAGAACATTTGAATCTTAGAAAAGCCCTGGAGTTGTTCTCCTTCTTTCACTGTCTTAATGACTTATTACACAAACACTGCTTTGGCTCCTATTGGCGCTGGCAGCATACTGCAGTTAGTTACACTTTTAACTACTGTATAGCAGTCGTTAGGCAGAGGCTTAGATTTCCTCTGATCATACACTTTTTTTGCATATGATACTGTCTCCAACTGCTGGACTCTCTGATTGTGATTGGCACACAGCGCTGTTGGCTTTCTCACAGCACTTGACAAAACACCTCTTGCCAACACCCTGGATCTTCTGTCACTTTTTTGGCCGTGGAGAAAGACTAAAGGAGGCAAAGAGAGTTACGAGTGACAGCAGAGAAGTGACAGGGGACTTCATCATATAAGCTTTGTTAGTATAGTAGCTAAAGGAGGCCAAGGAAGCATTGCAATGAATCCTGCACAGTGACACCCTGATTTCTTGGCTTTAGGTTTCTACATATATCCAAAAGGCACCCTATACCATATGCCATATCAGATATAGTCATTGTTGAGGTGTATGCATTAACAAACAAAAGAGATGAATAACATTTTATTTCCTCTATCTGCACCGTGGATGCCACATGCATGCATGCATGCAGCCCTGAATAAGCACCCAAAGTCTTCCCATCTGTACCCATACACCACCCTTTGCTGACTTGAAAAATAGGCCAGCCTCTGATAGGCATGATGAAATATTAATCTCCAACATTAAAGACAAATTCCCCAAACTTTATATTTCTGGGACACGTTGAAAGATCTATGGGGTTTATTGCAAATGCTAAATATTTGCATAATGGCCTGCATTCTCAACAAAATGGCTTTTATGTTATACCCCCACGAAAACGGATGATTTATGAAGGGAGTGGGTAAAAGTGCTCTGCTCATCGTGGCTCCAAAACCTCCACTAAACTTGATCATCAATATCCATGATAGTATTAACTTCCCTCTGTGACGCTGATGGAAATGCACTTAAACATGGTGGAATACAGAAAATATCAATCTATTATTGCCCACTATCATCAATACACCACCATCAGTGCAGAATCTTAATGCAGGGAGGGGGTGCCGAGTCAGGAAAGGCCCTCTGATTTACAACGGGCCGTGTCTACACTTTATCACTGCTGCTGTACAAAATAGCTCCAGTGACTAAATAATCCTTCATTCCTTCTTCTCTCCCCATCATTCTCTCATCACTTTTTTCCTTTCCATTTTCCATCTTTGAGTCTACACGGTGGTCCGCTCATCAGCTTCCCTTTCGTTTTTCCTTTCTTTCCTCACCCTCGCCTTGCTGTACGTTCCCTCCTTCCGTCTGCCCTCTCAGTGTCCTGCTGTGTGTGATGTAGCGGATCTCTGATGACTGACATATGCTTACCGCCAATGCTAAGTCATCATCATAAGGATCTTAATAGCCCCCAGGGCAAATGCTAATGCTGAAACTTCTGCTGCCACCTCAAAGAGCTGAGTACAGTATACTGTGTGGCTGATACTGCCGCCGTCGATGTTTCAGCAGTTGCAAAGCTAAGCACCTTATCTATCCAACAGACCCAGGCTCTCATTGCTAATGACAGGAAAGCACACATCCTGAATAATCCTGACACCTGAAATCATACCGACACCTAGACGGTCTTTTCATCAAAACAAAACATGTTGCGTGCAAGAAAATGGCTTCACTTTTTTTTTTATTTCCTAAACAAATGCATGTCTCTGTCACATCATATAAAACGTATTTCCAACCATGAAAATAATAGTCCTGGTTTTTTTGTTTGTTTCCGGCCGTAAGTATGAAAATGACTGAGCTGCCATCTCAGCTGTTCCACCCGAGCATCTAAACATTTTACAGTTCTGAGACCATTGAATTTATACCACATAAAATCTATATATATGTGTAAGTCAAAGGAGAAATACCCTGCCTCACTAATTGATTTAGTGATGATGCTGCAGAATGGCACCACCAGCAATATAATATATTACACATATTGCTGTACTTTGGATTTTTAATTTTACCTTGCTCCCAGTAATGACCTCCAGTAATGTAATCATCATTCTAAATATCACCATCACGACAACAATCATTAACCATTTGCTGGCTCTAGTTTTCTTGCCCATGAAAGTCAATGATATGGATCTGCTATTCCTCATGACTCGTGAGTATGTGTGTTTGTGCGCACACATGTGTGTTTCAGCGCTCTACAACAAAATGAGCAATTATTCTTTATAAGTCTCCCTCACTGTCCTTGTGTAAATATCTCCTTGTAACGATGTAACGGTGTTGATTCCCCCCTTTTCATTTTCCCTCCATCCATTTCTTCCTCCTTTCCTCTCTTCTTCTTTTGAAATATATCCTATTTTTTTCTCCAGATTCCTATGATTTCCACCCTCTTCTCTTAACCCAAGTCCTCTATTTCTTTGAATTGTTACCCATTACCTCATTTGTAATAACTCACAGTTCTGGAGGTCAGCATGGGAGGGTTGTCATTGATGTCCGTGACAGTGATGATGGCAGTGGCTGTGTTGGAGAGGCCAAAGTTCAGGTTTCCCTCCATGTCCGTGGCCTGCACAATAATGGTATACTGGGACACTTTCTGTAAAAGACAGTAATAGAAAAAAAAAAACAGCAGTGTGCAGTTATTCATCTGCAAAAAGCTCCCTCTTCCTACAGCAGCGGCCACAGACTGTGACTCCCATGGGGAAAAAAAGCTGAGCCTGCGTTCTGTTCTATAGTGACTGCCTACAGTCTTATTTGAAACACAAAATCACAAGGGTGAAGTCTTTCATTTGACTGAGCTGAAATCTCCCCACTGGAACGTATCCAGACTTCAGACCATCTGAAGGCACCACTGTGAAGCCTCCCCATTGGTACAGTATGCCATCAAAGCTATCAAAGGCATCGCTTATTCAGCGCCGCTGATGGACAGATGTAAAGACAATGAACCAGCTGACAGAGATTAATAGACTATCTATGGGGCAATAATGTGAGGGAATGATAAATGCCGTTTCATCTTTTGAAATGACACAGTGTCACTTCACTAGATGCTGACATATGGTTTTCTTATTTTTCTTATCAGCCGTTCGCATTGCATTGTTCTAGCCATGTAGCTCGTTTCCCACCATTTTTCCTGTCCTCTGTTCATGGCTTCCCCTGTCTCTTCTTCTGTCCCAGGGTGCAGTTAATGGGCTGCAGGAAGGATGGAGCCCAGGAGCTGACTGTCTGGATAATGTGTCTCGTCACTGAGATTCCCAATTACATTCCCAGTGTCTCTCTCACCTGCTAATTACCGAGTAAATATCCCAATTAGGCCAGGACGCCACATCAGGAGGATTAGACAGCTCCTCTCAGTTCCTCTCATCTTGATGCTAGATGAGATGCTGAACTCCAACCTTGTACACACACTCTCATTAACACCCGTAAATACACACAAATATCCACAAACACATACACACACCTCTCTTTCTCCATATCTTCTGCTTGCCTGACTGTCCCATCAGCCTGTGTACAGCGTGTACACAACACTCACTAATTAGACAAGGGAGTAATTATGTAGCGCTCCTCTGAACCTCTCAGCACTGCAACAACACCACAGCATAGCCAGTTTTCTCTGGAGTACTAAGGTCTGTTACTGTCAACAAGCTCTTAAAAGTCCACTGCAGACCAGTGGAAATCTTTAGAAGAGAATCAGTGTGGGAGTTTACAAAGAAGAGGAAGAAGACATTTCAAAAGTAAAGAACAGAAGATAGGATAAGAGGCAGCAGGGGATGCAACTGAGGCACAAGGGAGGGATAATACCAAAAATAAATGATGTTTCTTCTTGCTTTTTTTCTAGCGCCTAACACCTCCAACACTCCAGTCCAAGAAGAGAAGGGAGATGCAGAAACTTTCCAAGTTTCAAAGGGCTAAAGTGCTGACTAAAAGTGGACCAGGTAAACACTGCAGTGTGCAGCGCAGAATCTTCCTGTGAAGTTTATGTACAGTACAGGAGGTGCTTTTTTCTGGCAAGGTTAAGACTTTTATCTGCTGTCTAGGAATAATGTTGTTGGGACACAGTATGCATTTGTATGCTGCAGAAACTGTGTGCACACAAAGTTATTAAAAAAATATTTGTACATATATATATATATATATATATATATATATATATATATATCCTTCCATTTTCTGCCATTTATCCAGCAAAGATGCCCAGACCCCCCTCTTCCGGGCCACCCCCTTTAACTCTTCCAAGCGGATGCAGAGGTGATCCAAAGACAGCTAATAGTCTGCCCCAGGATCGCCTCCTGGCATGACGTAGGAGGCATCCAGAAGATATTCTAATCAGGAAAATTCTTTTAGCCACCTGGGTTAGAAAAGATATATATTCCAGCAAAAATGCATTTTCAATATTAACAACACTCATTAAATCAAGGAATATTAGTGCATAATGCACCCATACTACATAATTTGTTGACATCAATGCATTATGTATAAGATCACTATAATCATAAGGTAACCATGTACAAAACATAATCCAACTATGTTGTTTACATCTGAGCAATATTGCTGAACAGTAGGTATGGCTTTAATATTGCTCAATGACGGGGTTATAGTCTGTACTATTTATGGCCATCACAGTTTCTCCTTATCTAGCTACAGCCAAACGGTGACCTAGGTCATTTGCTAGCTATATGGAATCCCCACTTTCTCCTCTTCAGATAATAATGGTCAAGTAGGTGTAGCCAATCGCACAGCATAATATAATCAGGCTAAGTCAATCAAGCATGAGAAAGAGGCTGCATACAATTAGCAAATATTACCATAGCATTAGCAGCCTGAAAGCCTCCATCTTATTTACTACCCCCTTCAGATAAATACAGCCAAATTGTACAAAGGGCACTAAACATCCAGGAATATGGACCTGATGTTGCACATCTCTGAAGAGTAAAGAACACACATGGCAATTATATCTTATATAGCATTTTTCGACTCAAACAGAACACTCAAAGCACTTTGTACAACACATTTGCATTTAACCATTCACACACATTCATACAAGCACTGCTTTCTACTTTAAAGTGCTTTCTATCTAACATTCACACACATTTTTAATGGCTGCATTGGAGAGCAACTTGGGGTTCAGTATCTTGCCAAAGTATACTTTGGAATGCCATTTGGAACAGACAGGAATGAAACCACCAACCTTCCGATTAGTTGATGACCTGCTCTACCTCCTGAGCCACAGCCACCCTGTTGTCACTGAAATGTGTGTGCATAAGTCCAGCATACATAACAATGCACACACAAGGTCCGGTTCATTTTTGGAATGTGGCTGATGTTAGCTTTGCTAATTCCAGCAGTCTTCTTGCCTTTCTGGTGATGAAGTGGTTACCAGCTCACTCTGACACAGCATGTGTACAACTGTTCACTTTCAATCCTACTTTTTTACCTTGTTTAAAACATCGAGTGACAAAGCGAGCGATAGGTGCTACTATAGATCAGGGCTGCAACTGTGACTAGTAGCGATTGGCTTTGTAACAGCTTAGAACCAAAAGGTAGCTGGTGTTGTATATTAATACAATATGATTAACTAGTTTAACAGATTAGTATTTCTTAAGGACGTGCCGATCCAATATTTGGTTTGGATGTCAGTCTCATTCTGATTCAAAACGATGGATTAGGTAATGTTGACAATGGGGAAAACTCCTATTAGCTGATCTACTCAATTCAATTCAATATTGCTCTGGCTTTAGCACACCACCTGTCCCTTGCAGTGCACTGCTTGCTAGAGAGTGCATTAACATAGCATGAAGAAAGCTCATACTTACAGTAACATAACCTGTTGTTGCCAATTAATCACCCCTTTATAGCTTCCAAGTGAAAATAGGAATCAAACTATTCTAAATAGAATATAGTCCACAGAAGTTATTGCTGCTAGTATTTTACATGGAGCTTGAGTAACTGAGGCTGCCATTAGCAGCATCTGTGATAATTCTGTTCCATGTCATGTGGATACTATGAAATTTAGTCCTGTTGACTCCACTAATACCCCACTCTTCCAGAAGATATTCCCTCGTTTGATGTTTTGATAGTGGTGGTGGAGTGCTTTCAAAAGTTTTCAAATGGGTTTAGCACTCGTCACTCATAAAAACTTTGTATTGATTTGCAGAGACTCTTTCATCTAAGGTTGTGCTGGCATGCACAACGGCATTGTGCATGCCGTTCACTGTGCACATATACAGTATGTGGTCACCAATCTTGGTTTTCGGCCTTTAGTGAGCACATTCTGGTTCATCCTCACTGCAGAAGTGTTAACTGTTGGTGTGAGCTTCAAGTTAGAATTAGGGATAGACAAAGAATATTCTTTGGGCTGGTGTAGAAGGTAAACCTGTGACCAGTGGGTGGATGGATGGATGGATGGATGGATGGATGGGGAGGTTTAAGGGCAAAAGAGGCTTGTAACAATCTTTTCCCATTACTCCCTTTTCCCAAGATCTAAAAGCCTCGTTTGCACCTGGTATTAACATGCAGTACTGATGTGTTATCTGGTTAATGAAATCTGCTCATGGGTCTTAGATGTGGCATCAAAAAGCATTAAAAATCTCTACACTACTTACTTGCCTTACTGTAATTGGATCTGTGTGGTATATAAGGTTGGTGGATTTGTTAGAAAACATAGCAGGTCCGAGGTCAGCTGGAGTGATGCTGCTCTATTGGCTTGACGTGTTACTCTGCTGAGGCAGGTTTGTCTATAGATATTTGCCAAGCTTGCGTAACGTAGCAGGAAGATGAAGAGTTAGCTGAGCTTTTATCTTGTTGGAACTATGACCATGTGCAAATTACATTTACATGTGGCTGTTGTTTGATCATAAAGCAAGCAGATGTGATCAGAAAATCAACTGAAATCCCAGTGATACTAACCTGGATAAGCACATGTTATTACAAAGGTTATGGGCATGGGAAATCATTATTTCGCCATGATTTCTTTGAAGTACAAACTTGCTTCTTTGTGTGTGTGTGTGTGTTTATCTCTACATGTGTGTGTTTAGGGGTGGCAGGAGTGTAATCTTACATTTAAGGGTTGACTGCGTGGATTAGCAGCGTGCTGATAAACTCAGTAAAAAGGGAAGAGGTTCAGCTGAGACATTTTTAGTCTATGTTTCCCTTGTACCTCGCTCTCCCTCTGGCACCATCATGTCTCATCCTGCTTCTCTGTCTCCATCACACTATCTTCACTGCCAAATTCACACACTTCCTCCCTCCTCATTGTAATAACCCATCTTACCAGCTCAGTTTTTGTTCTATTGCTCCCTTCAGTTTTCGTTTTTTTCACTCTATTGCCTGTGTTTTATCGAGTGTAGATGTGATTATATGGGCTTTTGTGTTTGTCTGACAGGTGTCAAGGGCATTCCATCTCAGATACTTCCACTTTATCTTTACCACACAAACTCTCTCTCTTTTTCTCTCTCTCTCTCTCTCTCACACACACACACACACACACACACACACACACACACACACACACACACACACACACACCCCGTGAGCATCAACATGAGC